>CASHTH010002928.1:0-38619 GCA_030341885.1 Geodia barretti
CTCAGCCTCAAGCGAAGTATCCTGAAGACCACGTCGAGTCGGTGAAGCACCGAAACTCCAAAGAGCCTGAACAGCAACAAGTGTACCGAGTGAAAGTCGTTTCGACGTTTCTAAAGGCTGGTGTTCCCCTCAGTAAAATCTCAAAGTTTCGAGACCTCTTCGAGGAGAACGCAGCTCGACTTACGGACAACCATGGTATGTACGATTACTTACCATTCATTTTGAGTGAAGAAGAGACCCGTATACGCTCAGAGATCAATGATCGCCCAGTATCTGTAATTTTTGACGGCACTTCTCGTGTTGGTGAGGCTCTTGCTATACTCTTGCGATTTGTAGATGCAGAATGGTGTGTTCAGCAGCGTCTAGTTCGAGTTCAGATGCTAGTAAAATCACTCTCCGGCGAAGAGCTTGCAAGGGAGCTTATAAGTGTTTTATCAGTGACATACAGCATTAGATCTAATACACTCCTTGCTGCCATGAGAGATGGGGCGTCGGTGAATAGTGTTGCTATCCGTACACTAAAAGTTGTGTATCCATTGCTTTTTGATGTGCGATGTTTTTCGCACACGATTGATCGTGTTGGCAGCCATTTTCAGACCCCAACTCTAAGTGAATTTATTACCCTGTGGATCTGCTTATTTTCACATAGCCCCAAGACTAGAGTGTTATGGAGGTCAAGGACCAACAAGAGTATGTCCACGCTACAGCCCAACACGATTGGTGGAGCAAATGGGAGGTGGTTAGGGAGGTTAATGCTCTACTTCGCTGATATTGAGGCTTTCCTCCGAGAAAATGAAGACATTGGTCCACATCTTCGCTCAAAGTTACTTGCCTTTTTTGACAACCCTCAGGTTACGTCAAAGCTTCGGGTTGAGATAGCAGCAACTGTAGATTGGGGGGAACCATTCGTAAAAGCTTGCTATACACTTGAAGGCGATGGGCCCTTATCTTTTGAAATATTGGAGACGGTTAAAGCTGCTATTGCCGTAGAGAATATTCCTAATGTGCGAGGTGTTGCTCATATGTTAACTAGGCAGCCACCTCAGCACCCACACCATCAGCAGTGGGTTACCTATGCAAGAGAATGTGTAAAGAGTGGACTTGACTACTTCGATACTCAATTTTGAAAGATGCTCTTGATGTTTTCAGATGTTGCCGACTTTTTTCACCTCACAAAGTAAGGGAAATTAATCCAACTGTCTTATCTCTGGATCAATACCTAGCCTGTGTACCCTTTTTTTACGACACTGAGCGGGCTGGTCTCAAGGACGAGCTTCCTACATATCTTTCAAAGGTGCATGACTTAGACAATGCATACGATCCACTGGAGTGGTGGAAGACAAATGCAAGTGCATTACCCTGCTGGTCTCTGGCGGCTCAGAAAATTGTCCTTGTTCAGCCATCATCGGCCACTGCTGAAAGAATCTTTTCACTACTAAAAACTAGGACAGGGTCAGAATGGAGGAAGTCATCCGATGGGTGTACATTCAAGTGGGAAACCTACTCGCGGAGTGGGGGCTACTCAGAGCACTACACAAACCCAGCATTCAGAGGAAAGGACACACCCGGGGTGGGATGGAAGGTCTTGATCAAGGGACTCAGAGGAATCCGGTTCCTCTGAGTCCCTTGATCAAGACCTTCCATCCCACCCCGGGTGTGTCCTTTCCTCTGAATTGCTTCTGAATGCTGGGTTTGTGTAGTGCTCTGAGAACAGGACAAATCTCTTAAGGATTATGTAGAATCGTCACTCATGTTACAGTATAATAAGAGATAATTTTGTAATGTGGGAATAATTGCATAAATGAAAGGGAATAATCGGAGTAAAAAAGGGAATAATAGGGGGAAATCGCAAGCAGTGCAGAATAGAATAATAGGTAAATTTTTAAGCACATTAGGCCTAAGCCTATCCATGCCCTAGCCCTACTTAGTCCGACTACATTTAAGTATCGATCCGTACTCCATATTGAAAATCATTACTCACATAATTTTCTCAATGTAACACTTCACTGGAGACTCATCAATATAAAAATGCAAGAATGGTGCTCTTCCACATTCCATAATAGGCAGCTGCATCTAGTAATGCTTAGTTGTAGGTAGTCCCGGACAGATACCTTGATGTTCTTCCCAATAAGTGGATGGACAATCCATAAAAAAAATTTTAATGAGCACTTTAACAACTGGACATCAACAGTGTGGGGTGCCTGAGACTTCAATTATGAAGAGTCAGAGAGACAGAAGACATCCCAGGGACATCCCACGATATGCATTGATTGGGGCACTGGAAGTTTGATTAATGGGGGACATCCATTTGGGATGCAATTCTTAAGACAAAAGGGACAGTTAGAAGATCTTGAGGGACACACGTGAGGGAGGCAGAAAATATCGGTACATCTTAGGATCCACCACAAACGCCTCCGGGACACAATCACCCTTTAATGATGGATCAATTGCGACATCAACAGTGTGGGGTGCCTAAGACATAAGCGGCAGTAATAATATTATGAAGACATCACATAAGTCAGGGAGAGAGGGGCATCCCAGGGGCATCCCAGGATATGCTATTGGGACACTGGAAGTTGGTTTAATGGGGGACATCCTAAGCAATTTGGGACGCAATACTTAAGATAAAAGGGACAGTTATAAGATGTTGTGTGAGGGAGGTAGGGACATCTTAGGATCCAAATCGGGACGCCCTGGCAATCACCAGGACACATTTCCGGGACAGTACCGACGGGCGAAATCAGGATCCTGCTCCGGGGCACACAGACACAGCGTTTTGGGACACCAATTTGGGACAGTACCAAAAGTGCTAGCCCTTTCGACGCTTCCCTAGCGCTTGCCGTAATCGGTAGGACTTGGAGGACCTGAAACAGAACTTTTTGGGAGTGACTTTGAATATAAATTTCTCCCTGGAGAATCAATTGTGGGGCCTGGTCTTTGGGTATAGGGTTCCCTCTATACATCCTCAACCTAGCCCTAGCCTTTGCACCTCTAACCCCTCCTTTTTCTTCTAACCCTAGCCCTTGCCCTGATGCACATGTCCTCCGGGGCAACTTTTTTGGGGGTTAAAATTGGATTGTGATGTTGGATTACTGAGGCCTGGATAGAGTGTAGGTTATTGTTGTTATTGGATTTTCGTTCCGCAATACCTTTTCCGAGATAGTGGGTGGAGGACATTTTCGTGTCCTCCACAATTTTGCCCCAACATGATAATCAGTACATTTGTCCTCTCGCTCGCTTAAGGTTTTTTTCTCTGGCATTGCGTAGTCGAAGGCTTGATGTTATCAACCCTACTGTGATCTTCGACCTATGACCAAAATCAACAGAGCCGCCTGCCCCATTTCGTCAAATTTTGAAAATGTCCAGCTGCCGTAACTTTTCATCCGGCCTTTTTTTGGGTGGAAGTCGAAGGCCTTAGGTTCACCTTTGCCTACTCTCTAGGACAGACACATTCGTCTTGCTGCCATTTGATCCATTTTTGAGTTTTGCAGGAGGACAATAAGCGGACAAATTTCAACCTTTCCTTTTTTAATAAATTGGGGATTGCTCAGATGGTCACACATTCTTGGCAGAAGTTTCCCTCGGTCAAGGACTCTCCCGTGGTATTTGGGCCAAATCTAAAACTATGTTGGAGGACATAAAATTAATATTTGAGGACGCTGGAGGACATCATTATGGAGGACATTGTCCTCCAGAGGACACAGGTCGGGAGGACACAGGAGGACCAGAGGACGTTGGAGGACAGGAGGACCGGAGGACATTGGAGGACAAGAGAACATTGGAGGACAGGAGGACATTGGAGGACCAGAGGACACCGGATGACATTGCCAGACAGGAGGATATTGGAGGACCGGAGGACATGGAGGGCTGGAGGACATTGGAGGACTGGAAGACAAGGAGGACCGGAGGACATTGGAGGACTGGAGGGACAGGACAGTATTACTCTTTCAAACTCGGGCGATCTTTTCCCACCCCTAACTACACTTTCCGCAGTGCCCCAATGTCCGCACTGCCCCAATGTCCTCTTTTGCCCCAATGACGTCTTTGCTCCAATGTCCTCTTTTGCCCCAAACGAGGACAGTTGGTAAGTCATGATTGGTGGGCGCCAATTTGACAAATATTGGATTTGGGTGTTGACAGGCCAAAAAACCGACAAATGACACTTAGCCCCAGAGAACACTGGAGAAACACCATTAACAATATGGGCGCCGCGCGCCATTTAAATGCCGCGCGCATAATTTCTCCGCAACGCCAAAGTGTAGTTGATAATTATGTATTACGCGGATGGGCGTGGCAATATTTCCGCGCATGCGTAATTCCGCATACGTGGAGAAATTTCTGCAGTACTACGCGGCGCGCAAAGTGTTAACCTTACAAACTCGGCCACAATTTCCCACACCTAAACTTACAAACACCTTCACAGGGTTAAAATTCTTTCACCCAAAAGAGGACATTGGGGCTGCAGGAAACACGGGGAGTCTCTCTGCCAGGCGTCTAGTGCCTACAACTGAACAGTGCGCTGCCCAGGCATATTTTCTGCGCATGCGTACCTAACACACTGCCGGGTCACCGCGTCCAAAAGGCCCCATGACTAAGGCTGCCGGGTGGTATTTGTACTCCCATGGTCCGTAAATAAGTTGCCTTTGGCCATACATGCTCCCAAGGGTGACGCGAAGCGTCACTCCTCCAAGCGCCGTGTATACTGTACGCATAGCTAGAGATATATACATAAATATCGAGAAACACCATAATTTAAATGTGTCTAGGTATATACAAAAACCTTCACGCCGCCATTCTGCGCGACACTCCCGAGAGGTCGCTGCATCCCGACCGAGGATAACGCATCTCAGATGCGACTGACGAGAACCTGGCGGGTTAGAGGCCGCCCGTTCCGCCAAATGAACAGCGGTCCTGGCTGCAGACCCCGCACCTCGATATAACTGATGGGGCCCAGGTCGCAGTCTGTGCGTCCGAGGTGGATGGTGACTCCTGCGCGGAAAAGGTCTGTCTTGGACGCCTTGATTCACAACGGCACCATAGACGGGGCCTCCCGGGAGTCGATTGCTACGTCTGTTATGGATAGGTGAACTCCCGGATTGTAGCCTGTCAATGTCGGCACTGTCGCCTCGCCCGATCTTAAGAACCCGAAGAAGCAGGTACAGGCGACTGCCCACAGCATCCGAGTATCGTAGGGTGCTGCTTCGGCTGATCGTTCCCAAGCTAATCGGAGCGATCTCAGGACGGCACTCGTTATTGGTAGACGTGGGCGGCTGATGGTCGCTGCTTGCAGCCTCTTCACTCCTTTTAGAACTGCCACCATGCCACTCCTGGAGAAGAGATCCAATTTCTCTTCCGGTAAACTCAGTGTCATTGCCACCGTGTCGACCTGAATACCCAGGATGGTCAAACACACTGCCGGTCCCTCCATCTTGTCGACAGAAATCTGCATGCCCAACGCTTTGCTGGTCAACAAGAAGATCTGTAGACATCGTGCACATTCGTCCGAACGTGGTGCACCGACGATGATGAAATCGTCGATGTAGTGACAGATGCTCCGCACCCCTCTGGACCGCACCACCCATTCCAGAGCGTCAGCTACGGCTGAAAAATAAGGGGTGCTGAGCGGAGGCCAAACAGCAGAGTGGCATCGATGTATGTATGCCCCTGCCATCTCAAAAGATGGTCGTCTGGATGCACCGGTATTTGACGATACACGTGCTGGACGTCCGACTTGGCGACGAGAGCCCCTCTACCTGCCTGGAACACTGCCTCTGCGATTGTGTCCACTGATATGAAATGTAGGGAGCAGACTGTCTGGTCTATCCCGTCATTTACGCTCCGACCTTCCGGGCTGGATAGGTCCAGAATGAGGTGCCACTTTCCTGGTTGGTGACGCTTCGGAATAACCCCGAAGCTGCTTACTTGCAGCTGAGGCAGTGGGGAGGATGGAAACGGACCGAGAACACGGTCCGCCCGGCACTCTTGGGCCAGGTACTCGGGGACGACCTTATTCCCTGGAGAATGTAGTCGCGAAAACGGCGATCAGGATGTCCCTCTAACGCCTCTGCCCATTCGTCCGCTTTCAGTGGTGTCGTTATCACGGATATCTGCCGAGAGCTCCGAGCTTCCTGTACCGGTCTGCGGGAGTCCAGCGCTAACAGTTTTGCAGTCCATGGGTGAGACCCGATGGGTCCAAGATCTACACGAGGTAGGTACTAAAATAAGTATCAAGTACACACAGAAATCTAGATCCCAAGGCAGATCTGCGCAAATATCACACCCGCTGGGTGGAGGATAGTTGAGTGAATGAATGCATGCCCCCTGCTGAGGTGCTACGCACAAAACGCAACTTCCATGCAACCCAAAACCCCTTTGACTACAACGTACAGCTATACACCATGCTTACGCGGCCGCCGAGTGTTGGTAGCTACCAGAATTTGGGACATGATTCATTGAAGTAACACACCCACAGACGTATTAATGTGCTAACAAGAACAGATATAGTTACAGGTAAGTGCCTCAAACAACAGACGATAACTCCCCCAAACATTACGTTTTCTTCGACGTACAGGATCTAGCGGGGTGGTCGCCCCCACACTCCCCGCACACATGGCGATACTTGCATCCCTCCCCAAAGGAGCAGGTGCCTCTGGCGTTAAATTGCGAACAGGCATCAACTGGCCACGGACGCCTCTTTGCAGTAGGAGCTTTCCCCGAACCAGTAGCCTTTAGGGAGCCTCTTGACGGTCCAGGCCGATGAGGGCATTCCGAGTCTCCGTGGGCCGAACTGTCGCAGTACGCGCAGAGGGTGGCCTCGCTCTTCCCGTGAAGAAACGGGTGTATAGGTCTGTATCCAGACTGGACCACGACCGGTTTCCCCAGGCTGCTGCGTTGGTACGGAAGTGTGTGTCATAGGCCCGCCAGTGCAATCCGTCAAAGTTCTGGCTGGTCCGGATGACAGTTAGGGCGTAGGCCAGTAGCTCCAGCGTCCGCGATGGATCGGCGGACACCACTGCCGCAGAGGAAGGCCTGCATCCAGTCAGTGATGTTCCGCCTTCGACGGCGAACCACATCGTACTCGCGAAAAACGCGCTACCTGGCCTCCCAGAGCTGAAGAGTGGTCGGCCGCGTTGACTGCTGGCAATAGGTCGGCTAAATCGACATATCCGCCGCGTCTGATCCGTAGCAGGAAGCTCCTAGGGATGGTTGGAATACCGCTGGCCACCAAGACGCGCTCGGTCGCCACTGCGGAAGCCGGGTGAGGCGCGTCCAGAAGAGCTTGCATCAGGTAAGATGCTAGCCCGCTGTCGGCAGCGGAGGACGCCATCCAGGATGGATTGACCCCGAGATCGCCCGCCGCTAGCAGGTGACCAATTGGAGTCGTTGACGCTGGCGTCGACGAGGTAGGCGGCAGACCCGGGAAGGAGACAGCACCCCCCCAAAGCGAGAATACAAACACAATCGGTATTCCCCAACGAGACCCGCCACAGGCGCCGCCGCCTGCTGGCAGAATGCAAACTATAGGCACTGCACAATAGCCCAAATGTAGCCACGCCCGTGTTTTGACTGGAATGCCATGTAGACCTGGATGCCATTGGTGGAACTCCGCGGCTAGGATAAGCTACGCACGTATGATAGTATCTACCTCCCCCCCTAACTACCAATAAATTTTTAATAAACAGCCTTACAAGTCGAAACAGCGGGTACCGCGCGATTCAGTCTTTTTTAACAGAGAAGGACCTACATCTGTCTAGAAGACAGCTACATACTTTAGAGCTTCGAAACTCGCTCGCCAGGGCCGTGGCGGCGCCTCGACGTAGGCAACGTCGATCTCCACGCGCGCGTAAACGGGCGCAATACACGGGAATTACGCGGTGAAATTTACGGGCCGTAAAAAAAAAAAACCTAACGAGGAGCTAGGGTTACCAACGATGCTAAAAGCCTATCTGCTACCTTCGTTGAGCCTGTCTCGTTTCAACGAGAGATAGCCTTGTTCCACAACCGTGCGAGCGGCTTTAGGGGGCGTGTCAACGCACGATGTGTAACGGAGTGCGTATGCGGAAACATTTCTCCACGTAGAAAATTTGCCGTTTCTCGGATCTGGAAGGTCTGACCCCGGGTACAAAAGCAGCTATATCTCCAGAATGGAACGAGTCATCCGCACCAAATTTTGAAAGAGCGCGGTAAAAGGGTAGAAAACGCAGAATCCATATTTTTACCGACTTATACCTGTGGACGGTCATAAACGTGATGTCCCTAGTTCTAAACCGTCTTCCAACCGTTTTTTCTAGCGACATTACGTAAATGTTGCATATTAGTAATGGGCGTCCTTTGGCCCCAAAGAGTTAATAACTCTGGCCGCAGGTGTGCGCTATTTATAACTACCGCGCGCACGCAACAGTTAGTATGGCCAAAAGGAGAAAGAAAAACAGAGCCTCTGCACGTAAGTTACAGCTGCTGAAATGGGAATTTCCATTGACGAGGCCTTTCTCCATCTAGTGGACTTCATTTATGAAGAGGCATTTGAGACCACACCCTCCTCACAAAGGGTAGAGACCTGTGACAGCTCAAGGTGCGCTAAAGTTCGGTTGCCACTTAGTGTCTAGGGCTATAGACATGCTTGGACGCTAGTTCGAACCTCTCATGAATAATTCCCTTTGATGTTGAGTGTAGTAATCAAGTGTCTAAAACCCATAGTACTGGGTATCTAAGTACCAAGTTGCAAGTTAGATCACTGTGAAGAATTTTGATCACTGAGGTTACCGCAGTTTCTATGGTAATCTGTTTGACGTCACGGTTGCCTAGCGAGGGCAGGCCAAGAGCGAGTATTGCATTATGTATATTACGTAAACCTACGGTATGTATACTATATAAAGCACTTGGTCTCGTGCTTTATATAGTGTACGTACCTATTGGGCATGATTTATGTATTACATATTTCAGTCAGCACATCCGGGGAGGACGACAATGTCCATAGCTATGCGGAGCAACAGGTTGTATACGTCTCGTCCAAAACTGAAGATGGTATGATTTCTCTTCCTTTCACTTCCTGTCAGCTCTCTAGCCAGTATTCATCATCTTCTTTGCATTTCAGCTCAGTTCACCTTCCCCACACACGACCACAACTACACAACTCGGACATTTCCCACTGAGTCCACCTCCGCCTCCAACCAGCTACCACAGACCAGAACGCAGGAGGTCAAAGAGAGAACCGTTGAGTACACCTCCCCAGTAACCTCCAGGGACGAAACCTCAACAGCCCGGATAACAATGTGTGCACTATGCTTCGGCTAAACCTATCTCCATCTGCAGCTCTCTCACCAAGAAGGTGCGTGCAGCCACCTCACCGCAAAGTGTCCAGTGCTAGACCATGGAAGGACGACGACTCCAACGTCATTGTTCAGGAGGAGGAGGAGGAGCAACAAGTCCATCAATCACCTACTGGAAAAGGTATGAAACTGCTCCCTTTAAACTATTTGTCATCCTTTCACTTCATGTCAGCTCTCGAGCCAGTGCAGTTCACGCCTGAACTCCTCAGCTCCCCTACACATGACAAGGATTACCCTACTCACACCCAGTCCTCCTCCCAGACTGCTGCCTCCCACTTGCACAGACAAGGACACGGGAGGTGAAGGAGAGGACAGTCAAGGTCCGTGATGTCTACACCTCCTCGGAGGCGGAACAGAACACCTCTGGGGACGAGACAGGAGAGAGACCCCGGAGAATAATGTAAGTAAAGTGCATGTGCACAATGCTTTTGGTAAACCTGGTTCCATCTGCAGTCCTCTCAACACATCAGAGGCCTTTCTGGGCAAGTGCGACCACAACAACTGAAAGTGGTTCACTACGACCCCCCAAAAAGGACGGGGGGTCACCACAAAGCATACCATCAATAAAGAGGACTACGTGTGCGAGTACAAAACTTGCGAAGTCTACCCAGTAAACTCCGCACCGACTGGCAGAGGAATATGAGCGGAACGTGGAGGGCAGCTACATCGTACAGATTAATAATCCCAGTTTCACAGCCAACAGTTGATACAACACACCAGTGGATGTTCTTGACATTAATAATTTGTACAAACGCGTCCCGGTGAACATCAAAACCACTGTGCAACTTTCCGAGAGTAGGAGGTTGAAAACCTTCCATGTTTGGGAAATGCTGGTGCATGAGCTTTTGGGCAGCTGTAATGATTTCATCAGTGAGCCACCCTTGAGGAGACAATATTATATCACGTGCACCATATGGCAAACTGTATAATAGATTTTTTACCCACATTTCATCTTTTTCTTGCTCGTCCTCAGCAGAGGAAACAACTATAACATTCTCCAAGCACTCAGGCAAACTGCATGTGCACTCTGAAACAAGTGCTAAAGCTACAGCATCAGACAGAGGAACTTTTGGAGCTTGTCGCCACTCATTCAGTGGAATATGTGTAAAATTGTCTATTTGCATCAGCTCGGTAGCACAGAAAGATCTATTGATAACACCCGCTGGGCAGTACAGACTGTATCTACCATGAAACTCCCCAACCATACGACAGACAATGTGGTACTTGTCTTTATGTACACAGACATAGTCCCCAACCTCAAAAATGGGTTCGGGGAGAGAGGAATTGGTTTTCTTTTCTGGGGGCTCCCTAATTTCATTATCACCACTGTCTGTGGGAATAGAATCACTATCATCTAGCAATAATATATTATCAGATAAATCACTATAAGTGCCACGTTTTCTTTTAACTGGACACTTTTTGAGATTTGGAGCACAACCTTTCTTTGCATTTGCTGCGCGGGGTTTGTTTTTTTCTCAACATGCTCTTCTGGCCCACCATAATATGTGTGATGACCGTGCTTCTTAGACCACACCTGGCGCTTTTTTCCCTCATAAGCCCTTTTTCTTTTTGAGGCTACTCTATTTTTTTTCGCAGGACTTCCCTTAGCCCGCTCAAGGTCTTTCTTCCTTGCTTCGTTATCACGTTCTAGTGCTTCCTGAACACCATCGAACACTGGAAGATCCATGCGACGGAACAATTCAGGAATCCAGTGATAACCTACACCACACCTTTGGTGCATATAGGTCAAATTGGACTGAAGCAGACCAAGATTAGTGGACACATGATAATGTGTCATTTGGAGGGCAATGGCTTTGGACCGAAACCTAATCAGTACATTATGGGATGCTTCTACTGCATTTGAGTGGCCACTTTTCAGAACTGGGATGTACCAGTTGTTTTGCCTGCAGGGCCCTTTCATGCAATTCTATCTCATAAATTAGTGCATGGAACTTGCACTTCAGCATTACCTTAGTTCTGTAAGGTTTACCTTCACAATGCAACTGATATTTGTTACTACAGTTACCACATGAACACCATAGCAAAGGATGGAAGTCACATTTACCCCCTTCCCACTCATGCTCATCACGAGCATGTCTCGCCAAGGAATCAAGGCGAGTCACAAACTCCTCTTGTGACTCCACCTCCCTCAAAATGGAAGTGAAATTTGTGTGTGCTTTGGCTATAAACTCTGGTGTTAGCACCCACAACCCACACTGTGGTTGCCTGTACAATGACAGAAACGCACACATGTGTTACTGTGGCTATCTTTTTTGCAGTCCGAAGAACATTCAACTATTCCAGGAAATTTTTCTCTATGCTTCTCAATAAACTTTTTGGGGAATTGCTTAATTTTCTGACGACTTTCGAGGATTTTTCTGTGTGCACGCCCTGAATGCCCTGCACATATCATTATCTCTGCATCAGGAAACACTGCAGAGAATGAATTGGCAGAGGACGAGTCTGCGTCCTGCCAATGAATGGCAACACACATCCCATCCTCTTTCGCTTTCTCAAACATTAACATAGCTGCATAACCCTCAGCAGATTTAGATGTGCCACGGTAAAGTTCCTGCCCAACAACATCAGTTCTACCTTTTTGGCAGGAATGATGATAGTATAATAATGCACCATTTAAAAAATTTCTAATTGTGAAGGTGGCATTCTTACTGTGCCACCCTCGAGTTTGCCAGGTTCCATCAGCAGTGGTTACAGCTCTCTTCCAGGAACCAAGCTCTTCAGGAGGAATTTGCATCATTTCCTGATGTGCCTTTTTACACATATCGTCTAGAACATTCTTAACAATCGGGTACATTTCTTCAATAGTTTTCAAAAACACACCCTTACTTACAGCCTGTATTCCCAGTGCCAATTTCAGCGTCTTATGATACACTGCGTGTGTACAGCCAGCTATAATAAATGCTACCTGCACACAACGACTAATGGTATTCCCCCCCTCTTTATACTGGGAGAACGTTTCCAATACACATCCACTGGAGGCACAACCATTACATGCATACTTTATTACAAGGCCGCCTCCGTTGCCAACACTGTTAACATGGACAGGGACTAAATTTCCCGCACATCCAGGAGTTTTGCAACCCCTACAACAATTAACTTGCTCGATAAATTTATCTAACTGAGACAACTCAATCAAACACATCGCGTTTGGTAAAACAATACTGCTTACTTTAATGGGGTGTTTCGGACTAGGTACATACTCACTCCCAGAAGACACAAAACTTGAATCCTCACTAGACACTGTATCTTCCACACTCGAAGAATCTACAAAAGAGTTTGTTACACACAACAGTCTATCGAGGAAGATGTCAGCAACATACAATCAATGCATGCAAACCAACCTTGTGCTACACTAATTACATGTTACAGATGTAGACTATTTTATAATGAAAACAAGCCAGTGTAGCATTTAACAGATTTGTATAGTGCCTCCCGAGTCCACTTTATAGTTGTCAGTAGGCAGTCTGCAAAATATTCCTTATCTTGTGCAATTTCTATATTATATATCGCTAATACTTGCTGCGCCTTATGCAGTGAACTTTTCTTCTGTATTTTTCGCTTTTTGTCTGTAAAAGGTGGACGAATTGTGTAAAAATTCAGATAAGTATACCCATATTTAGTTGGAGGCACTGTACCTATCGTTCTTTGGCCACTTTGTTGCAAGAGGTGGCAGAAAACAACAGAGATATGGATGGATTTACACACACCAAGTACCGCATTCAAGGCCCTAGAGCCCTAAACCCACACCACCACCTTTTGTTACCCCCACAAAAAATTGAGCAATACAGAATTTAAAATTGAGCAATACAGTATTAAACAACTCACCTAATGACATTTTCAGCCAACCCTCAAAAAACTTCCCTGCAATAGGATAGTGCTGAGTCACCAGGGTGTCATTAACCAGCTTTGTGGCGTAAGGGTGTGTTTAGCAAGTATGGTCTACTGTGTTGATCATTGGGCTGTGAGTGAGCCTAGACTAGGGCCTTTTGAGTGGTGAAATACACTCGCACTAGCTGCAAGAGCACTCTATGCTGATCACACTGCTGCATGACGCGGAGAGGAAATGGTAAGTGGAAGGGAAGGCGAACTCAGCAAACGCTACCATCAGCAATGCTCTTCTTGAGAGGCTACTGAAGGGTGGATTTGGCTTTTTTATTTATAATGATGGTGCAAAAAGTGTGTGAGCTAAGCTTTGTGTGCAGGGTTTCAACAACGGAGGGTTACATTTTGTGATGAAGTCATCTCTAAAATTAGCACCAGCAGGCTGTGCACGCATCGCCGATTGCATCACGTGCACCATGGAGTTGTATGCTCACCCACGCAACCCAGTCAACCAGCTGAGTCAGCACTTTGTGCTGAATGGCACACTACATTACTGTACCATTCGCAAGCTACGAGCTTTCTTCGTGGCACATGCTTGGGCATAATACACAACCGAGGAATAGTAAGTTCTTGGCTTACCCACACACCGGCCAGAGCCTATTCTTTTGCAGCTACACTGATACTTCTATAGCCACATGTACGAACGGCTTAGGAATGGTTATTGTGCACAACCTCCTCCGTATATACTCATTCAAGTTTGACTTCAACATGGCAAAAGGCATGCACCTTCCCAGCATACTCTAATAAATGCACACCCTATATCAAAACGTGCACACATCCTTGTATTTCTCCCAATAATGTTTTACCTTCAACAAAAATAGAGTTGAAAACTGCAGGTAACAGTTAAGATCACTGTGGGGGTTTGCTTGGAAACGTACCCCAAGTGGTAGCTAGTTTCTAGCTCTGCTTTCGAAAGCTTTTCTTGCTACTTCTGTTGGTGTTTGGAGGGAGAGGAATCTACCAGCTACCATTATCTACTACTCTTGGAGGTCTTCGGCAGCCTATTTTCAAACTGCAGCGCGAATTCCAATTAATACCCACCAATGACGCTTCAGTGAATACAGCTCCCTGGACTAAGTCTGCTCAAGACTGGGTCGTGAGTTGCAATAAACGGGCTAGGGTGAATATCATTTTGTGTGTCAACGCTTGAAATACGGGCGAATCTCGCGGATATAGGATTAGTCGGTTTCTGTAGGGCTTGGGAGGGTGATCACGTCAGGTTAGTGTTACTGCATAAGGATAGTAAGGCGGTTGTGGCGCAAATTTCAGGAAGATTGGGTGTAGATGTGTGTTAGATGAAACCTGCCCTGTTAAAGAGGCTGTACACATTGGCGTTCAGTGTGTTAATAGGTTTTCTCAGCTAGCTGATAGTGTGGATGAGTGTGCAGCTGGTGTGCAAGAAGGCAGGCCTTTGTAGTGAGCGTAAACAGAGAGAGGAAGGGGAGCTTTTGCAAAGGCTTAAGATTGATGTAGTAGCTGGTCAGAAATGTTGGGAGAGGGAGGGAAAGGCAGTTGCGGTTGATGGCTATAGATGGTTTAGAAAGCCTCGTGAGTAGTCGTAGAGGGGAAGGAGGGGTTGGGTTCTTGGTTCGGGAGTGCTTGATAGACGAGGTAGAGTTTGTAAGTAAAGTCAGGTATAAGGAGAGCATGTGGATGAAGGTTCGAGGTGGGAGACACTACAAAAACGCCTGGATTATATGATCAGAATCTTTCAGAATAGGTTTAATATTCTGTTTGGTTACTGACATATTCTGTAAGTTATTCTGACATAATATATCCATAATATGTCAGTACAAGTTCACATAAATAGTATGAAGTATTATGAATACAGAAAACTTACAGAAAACTCCAGAATATGTCAGAGTATACATGGGGTTTGTAAATATGGTGGTGGTGGTTTTTATTTATTTATCTATCTATCTATCTATCTATCTATATACCTATGGCTGGTATGCTATGAACTATAATTTCATACATCTATTTCAGTATAATTATGTCAGACCTACTTTTTACTTCATGTAAGAATACTATTTGAGTGCTCAGTGTAATAATATTGAATAATATTATACATTTCTTCGCTGTTGGCTTGCGCACTTGACAGTGTTGAGAGGGGAAAAAAGATTTGTACAAGGCAATGTAAGTCACATACACACTACATCTGAACACCAGTCAGTTCGTACAGCCATGAGTCTATTTCATCTGTCTCAGGAGCCTCGAAATCGCTTAATACTTCGGGGGAAGCTGGAGCTTCCTCAGGAGCTGTAGTTGCAACAGTTGGATTAGCATCTTCATCTGAAATATCTAATTCTTTCACTGCCCATTTCGGTGGATTTGGTGGCTTTCCTCTCTTCGATGGCGATCCATCCTTGCGTGCCTTGAGGGGTTTCGAGTTTTCTTTCTTCTTCCTCGCCTCCATGTATCTAAAATCAAGCTTTTGTATAAGAGTGTTTAGTCTTTCACTTCTCCAAGTAAGCGAATGTTTTAAAAGCAGACTGTTGTCTTCAACATCAGTTTCCTCGTCTGACATGTACTTCTCATTCAACTTCTGAACCACTGCTACCTCTCATCCAATGGCATGTTTGAGACACCTTTCAAACAACTGCAGTGTAAAGGAAATTGAAATGTTATAATACAAAGAAACAAACTACTCACTCGCTGTCTTCTTTGTATTAACCGGTTCTTTTTGAAAACCACCTTCCTTTGGGCTTGGGTTAGAGGCCTCACAAGGTATTCATGGTACTTCTTAGCAGCATCTAAGAAATGAAATAAATTACTTCTTTTTTACGCAAAATCAAACACTCACATGCAATATCTGACTTTTCCTCATGATCCCCAGCACCCACAACATCTTTGACCATTTTGTCTGTTACAACTTTGTTATGAGAATATTTTACCCTGAAAGGGAAATGTTGATAGGTCAAAAACATCGATTTCTAATTACCGTTCATCAGCATTGTACTGCTCATCATCATCAAAAGATGCATGTACTTTACGCACACATGCCTGTGTGCACAAAAAAGAGACATACATAGCAACTGGAACATCCATCAAAATGCTTATACTTACACTT
This sequence comes from Geodia barretti, assembly GCA_030341885.1. Classification (NCBI taxonomy): domain Eukaryota; kingdom Metazoa; phylum Porifera; class Demospongiae; order Tetractinellida; family Geodiidae; genus Geodia; species Geodia barretti. Next base: position 16,303 of record CASHTH010002928.1, read on the forward strand.
AATCCCCGGGGACTCTTACGACCTTGCTTGAGTTTTGGTGTTTCTTTTGGTATTTCTTTCTTTAAATCTGCAACATCTTTCTCTACCTTCTTAAGTATGGAATCATGCAGGTCATTATGCTCCTGCATAATACTTAGTTGTTCCTGTACATCACTTAGTGTCATAGTAATTGACTGCAAGACCGACATCATGCCAGGTTGTGGTTCAACATTTTCTGCACAGGAAATATAGTATGCTATATAATATTATTATAGTCAATGCAATCTTAACCTGTACTCCGCCTTTGTTGCTGGCTGTTGGTCGACGAATTAGGACTAAGGTACCTACAGTTTCATTTTCACCTTCATTGCAATGATTGATAAAAGGCATCCTTCTAATTATACGTGACTGAGGTGATGAAGCTGGACTTTCATGGTCAGAACTATGAATGCACAAGAAAGGAGAGTGAATGACAAAAAGCGAGGGGGAGGAAAAAAATAGCTCAGGTAAAAGTGCCACACACATTATAGGCTCCTGTAGAGGTCTTTGGAAGCAACACTGGCTACCTCCCCCCCCCCAGTTTGCGAACGTAAGGTGGCTTCTCCATCAGCATTAGTGCGCAAGCAACCCTGACGAGCTTGAGCCCAGGCCGGCGAATGCTCCATGATCCCCTCCGCGCTCGTGCACGCGCGTGCATGCTATGTATATTATATCTAGTAGCTATTTACACACATGCAAAACTCGTGTAAGACACGAGCGGAATTGCGGCGATGCTGCATAGAGCAGGTCTCAGGCCCTCTTCCCATAGAGGAAAGCTGCGTGGCGCTGGCTTAGGGTTATCACTTTAGCAGCCACTTAGGCCACTTGAGTTGTGGCCTACGGCTGCACAATGCAAGTGCCGTGCCCGCGGTATTGACTCACCAATTAGCTCTCTGGCATGGCGCTCCCTGGGGCGACCGACCACCATAAAACTGCATCATCGCTGCTAGCTTGTCAACAACGGCTCTGCCAGACAGGTAACGACACTCCGCACGAGAGACTATTGGCGTCGTAGACGAAGGACGACGAGAGTCGCTCAGACAGCCAAAATCGCTACAACGCTTGAATTGAAGTAACGTGCAGCTGCCTCAGAAACAGCCCGCCAATTTGCATGGAAATGCTCATACGGTGCTGTCCAGCAGCCTTGGTAGCAGATACCTAAAGATGCCCGCTACGAGGGATCATTGTAAGCGTCACTGTGTTGATCATAGTATGTTGAGCAGTCTTCATCTCTATTAGGCGGTCTCGTTTACCGTGATCCACATATTCCTGACCATTTCTGGCTAGGACAACGCCGCCCGTTGGCTGCAGAAGAGTGCTGAGAGACAACTTCTGGTAAGTTGCGATTGGTTGTGGCCGCAGTTATATTCCATTTGCCTTTGATCCCACGATTCCTAGTCCATCTGGGGGGTTGGACGCCTATTGCAGCATTTGATAGCTGGTATCGTTTGCCTTTGATCCCCGTATTCCGGGTCATTCTGACTGTGGTGGAGGGGATTGGGCACGATGCTGGCTGTTGGCATCACTTCTCACCTATAGCTAGCCTTTGAATGCATCTGGGAAAACTGCTGGGGGACACTGTGATGTTGATATGGCCCTGGTAGTCTTGCTAATGACTGGTATCGTTTGCCTTTGATCCCCGTATTCCGGGTCATTCTGACTGTGGTGGAGGGGATTGGGCACGGTGCTGGCTGTTGGCATCACTTCTCACCTATAGCTAGCTTTTGAATGCATCTGGGAAAACTGCTGGGGGACAGTGTGATGTCCTGGAAGTGAAGACAGGAACGAAAGCTCTAGCCGATTTATAACTTGAAAAGCACTGTAAGTGCAAACCCTCGCCGCAAAAGCTTTGATGTGCACAATACGCATGCGTAGTTATGGATGGGCTGGGCCTTCTCACCGATGAGAGAGGGCCGTGGCAACAAATTTAAAGCTACGTTTCATCTTCAGTGGTAGGGTCTAGCTAGAGCAACGCTGTACTGGATACTCATGCTCCAAGTAACTTTATCTCTCCACCGTGTGCTGAACTATCAAGGTGTAAACCATGGAGGCATTTTCCACTTCGCTAACACATAATTGTAGCACTAGGGCCGTTGATCACTTTTTGCTGCCTTATATATAGCCTGACAGAGACAAACAATAAACCAACAGAGCAAGACCATGCCCAATGATCTAGGGTTACCTACAGTCTTTCATCAGAATACTAATCATTCTGCAATAATAATGAGCAGAATATGTTGCGTGAAAGATAGTGTGAGTTTACTGAGTCATAATACCTTTGATGCAAGGTATTCTGCACCAGAATATTTTTGACTCGTATAAACATCAGAAAACCTCATACCAACATGACATAAACATGAGTTAGAAATCACCAGAAAATCCTATTGGTTTTGTAGTGAGAGAGAGGGAAGCATTGTATGTGTGCTGCATTTACATGCCTACAGATAGTGCTTGTGATAGTTCCATCAAGTTTAAGGAGGATGTGCTTGGATTCATGCAGAAGGGAGGGTTGTTCTTCTTGGTGATTTTAATGCGAGGGTGGGTACAGCTACTGATGTTGATGATGTCATTGGGGTGTTTGGGGAGGAGACTTGTAATGCCAGTGGAAATAGGCTGATTTAATTCTTGAATGAAAAGCACTGAAGTGCAAACCCTCGGCGCACTGTGACGCGCACGCGTAAGTAAACGCATGCGCCGTACCACTAATTGATGGGCTGGATTTAGTTTTAGCTGTTACTCGTGGTCTCTTGCCAGCTCGCGCAGAGTCTTACGCGGGCTAACTACACTACTAGATAGCATGCGAGAGGCGATACACGCCCTGCGTTGCATCTTCTGGTGCCTCCGAAGTACGCAAAGCACGCAGATCGTCTGTTGTGTATTTGCATATTGGCTTTTTCGCGCTCTAGCTTTGCAACGGAGCAGTTTCAGAGAAAACCGTTCCAATTTCTGACCTTCATGCCTGTTAAGTAGGTCGTGTCTTTGTGAGACGAACAAACCGAGAAGTGAGATGAGAGTAACAGACAGACCACACACAGACAGACCCAAGTACTGTAACCCTCGCTGCGCATCGCGCGAGGGTTAATGAGGTCGAGCTGTGATATGTAATGGTAGGAAGTTAGTGTCGGAGCCTGAGTGGACTAGAGTAGGCGAGCCTGCAGCACAAATCAGTATAGATTATATAGTTACGGATATTGCAGTTGATGAGGGAATCCGGGTGATGTACAGGTTAATATAACTGATATTGGTGCCTCAGATCATTTCTAGTGTGGCTGGAGTTGAGCCGGGTTACGAAGTGTGTGTAAAAGGCAGAAGCGGACAATAAGGAAGTGGCGTGTAGACAGATTTTTGGATGAGGGGGTTAGAGCGAAGTATTAGGCAGGCCTTGAATCTTTTTCAGAGAGATCAGGGAGAAAGCGCGTAGGTAAGGGTATTTAGTGGAAGTGGGTTAAACAGTGAGGAGTGGGAGCAAGTTGTAAAAAAAGTGGCCAAAGGCTGAGGTAGGAGAGAAGGTAGTAGTGTGTGGCAGGGCAGTCAGGTGGGGGATGACGAGATGGGTACAGAAGATAGAGCAGAGAAGGGGAGGCTTACAAGAAAAATTCTTGAGGGTCAGGATTATCTATGGGAGGAATATAGTAAACTGCATAGGGAAGAGTGAAGAATTTAGTGTGCAGAAGAAGCTTGAGGTTTGGAACGAGGTAGTGGAAAGAGCAAATTTAGATTTTGAAGGTAATAGGAAAGAATTTGTTGGTAGAAACTAAGAGGAGGAGGATTACACTGTTGGAGGTGGTAAAGAGGCATTATCAGCAGTTGGGCACTTGTAGTGTTGATACAGCCTTTGATGATAGTTGGAAAGAGGAAGTGGATAAGAAAGTGTGTGAGTTTCCACAGATGTGTGGAAAAGTATTGGATAGGGAAATAGATTTGGAGGAGATTGCATGTGTGTTAGATAGTTGAAGAATAATAAGACTGGTGGTAGTGATGGCAGGGGTGCAGATTTGGCGCTACGGCACCAATTACGGCGCCATGCAGTCATTCTGGGCGCCGAGAGTCAATAATGCGGCGCCAGCGCTCTTCCTCGGCACTGGGCACAGTGCGCATGCGCCGCACGTGCGTAGTGCTGCAGATGCAGGACTCACCCAACCGCTATATAGTATCAGCCTATTTTCACTCTGGAAGGTTCTTTTACGAGCTCAACTACCCCCTCTCGGTCCACATTTCATGATTTGGTCGAGGTATGTGACGAGCGTAATCAACTCGTGCATCCCTAAATAAGCATTGAAATGTGTATTTGTTGAAATTTCATGCATAATTTGATCACAGGGCGCCCTAGGCACCGAATTTATGGCTCCACACAAATTCTTTTCCTTCACCCCTGTGATGGGCTTGTGGGGGAGCTTATAAAGCATGGCATACCAAGGTGGTGGACAATGACCAGTGTCCTTTAAAGTCTGGTCAAACCTGTTTGTCTCTCCCAGTGTGTGTTAATGATGCTACATCCCCAAATCCTACAAGTCAAGGAAGGGCTGTGGCTGATGTCCATGCACATACTACTTGTGGTAGTGTAGTAAGTGCTTGTGGTTCTGTACGCTGTAAAACATGTAAACGTATTTCTCAAGGTAGTACTTTCACCAGTAATGTGACTAAAAAGTCGTATGGAGTGATCACCCACGGTACATCTATGACCTGCACCTCAGATAATGTTGTGTATTTAATATCTTGTAATAAATGTGGCATTCAATATGTGGGTGAGACTAGTCAGAAGCTTAGAAATAGGTTAAACAACCACAGAAGTAGTCTGAAGAGGTTGACGAACCTATATTTATACCATGATTTTAGTTCTGACGGTCACTCTGGAGATGATATTTGCATTATGCCCATTGAAGAAATACCAGCTAGTGATAGGGCTAATGTAACGTCAATACGACTGGAAAGGGAAGACTATTGGTGTAGGGAACTGTGTACCTACTAGCTAAATGACAATGTGAGAGGTGTGGGTAATATATCTAAACAGCCTGGATTGGTAGTGAACGCATTATTTAATAGAAGGTATAGGAAGTTTAGGAAGAGAAAGCACCCTGTAGATATAGAAAGAAGCTCAATTTAAATGATCTAACTTCTAGTGTTGAGAATTGTTTACATAGTTATAAATCTCGTTTTTTTGTTTTTTATGTTAGGAGTTTAGTCCTTAGCTTACCAGTGAAATGGATGGGAGTATTATGGAATGTTTTTCAATGTTGGAGGCAGACACACGATGTACCTGATCGCATTACTGTTTTAATGAAGGATTTGATTGCTTTCAGGAGGAGAGCCTTGCATATAGGGGAATGTAATGTAGATGAAACTTATAGAAATGCATCAGGGTATATGAGCGTCTTCTATCGTAACAAGGGTATTGACATGGTCAATCTCCCTAGAATATTGAACAGCAAGTATGTTAGAGATGCAGTGCCTAACGTTGTACATAATGCAACGCCTCCCATAGTGAGCTTTAAATACACTAAAACTATTGTAGTATAAATGTTACTAAAAAATAACAGGGACACGGTGAAAGAATGCTTGCTTTTAGTAACCTTTAGCCCCTATAAGAGTAGCACACCAGGCAACAATATAGGGATTGTGTGATGGGGTTGGGGGTGTCAGCGTACCCAAATCTGTTCATTAAATGCTTCATGTATCCCATCCCTATCTTGTGTCCCTTTTATACCATCCCTATTATGGCTCTTTTTTTAAATTTGCAGGATTTTAAATTTACTTGTATATGTAAGGATTCACATACGTAGCCGCTTGGTGTTTGGCTGGCCAATCTTTCTATAAAAGACCCGCGTTTATCTGGCCGAGCGCGTTTTCTCATATCGAGCAAAAAAATAGTTTTATAAAGTATTTGTGCTTTTAGCAGGCAGAGACGCACTGGTCAAAGGGAAATGTACATAAGAGTCTGAAACATTGAATGTGTGGGGAGTTGGCTAGCCATGAACCCACCGTCCCCAGTTCTCAAGGCTGGGCATCCATGTCCTGCTCTTTGTGTTTTTTTATGAGTGAGACTGTGTAACTACAATGTGATAGACTAGGGCTGCACAAGCGCAAAACACTGAAGCAGAAATAGGTATATACCCATGTAATTTTGACCACTGAGCTGCCGCGTGTAACAAAGGTCTCCCAGCCTCTGGTCTTATTGTGTTTGTGTTTGGTCACTTTCCTTTCTCCCCCTTTCCCTCCCTTTCTCCTCAATCACCCCCAACAAACACATGCACGCACGCACACACACACACACAAATTAACAGCATGGGAAAATTTGACTTTAGTAGACATAACATCCACAACAAGCTTTCCTATATCCGTGACCGAAAGAAGAAAGAAAGAGGTGAACAATAGAGAAGACCAAAGAAACGAAGCAAGTCACAGCTAGCAGTTGAAGAGCTCTTTGCTAATAGTCATGTTGCAACTTCATAAGGGTCTGTGCATAGCTTAGCAGTCGTGCGTACATCGCTATTATTGCCAGATGTGCAAGTTGCATGTAACAATAGACCATGTGATGCCAAGAGAAAAAATATGCGGAGCTCTGGACAGCTGTTTCGGGCTTGTCAGCATGCACAAGGTAAGCATGTACCTTGAGCCTCCATTGTTTGTGCCCCAGTTTCTGCCTAACACTGTAGTAAAGCCAGCCCATGCACCACTGTGTAAAAACCCCTTGTACTTTACATGTCAGTGTATATTGTTAGGTGTGAAAACTTAATATAGCTACCACAAAACACTACAGCAGAGTCAGAGGTGACTTACATACACAACTATGTGGTTTGAGTGGGACGTAATACAAGGGTGGAGTCAGAACTACTACAGCAGACGTCAGAGGTGACTTATATACATACACACTATGTGGTTTGAGTGGGACGTTAATACAGGTGTGGAGTCAGAACTACTACAGCAGTAGTCAGAGGTGACTTATATACATACACAACTATGTGGTTTGAGTGGGATGTAATACAAGGTGTGGAGTCGGAACTACTACAGAGGTGACTTACATACACAACAATACAAGGTGTGGAGTCAGAACTGACATACATAACTATGTGTTTGAGTGGGATGTAATACAAGTGGTGGAGTCGGAACTACTACAGCAGAGTCAGAACTAAGGTGAACTTACATACACAACTATGTGGTTTGAGTGGGATGTATACAAGGTGTGGAGTCAGAACTACGAGTCAGAGGTGACTTACACACACAACTATGTGGTTTGAGTGGAGTCATAAGTCACGCTTTCTCTTTAGCGGTGATGTGCATAGTGAACACAAACCCGGCACTGTCTTGCGAGCCTCGAGTATTTCCACCTTCATTTTCAAGACTTCTAACTCCCTCACGAAGTCGAACATCACACCAGAATCTGGGGTTATGGAAACTGGTTCCTTCATGAGGGTTTTAGCTTCCTGGATGATGCCATCCTTCAAGCCCTGGCCAATCAAGCCCTCCAGCTCATTGGGTGTAAGTGCCACGCGCTTTACTGAGAATTGCTGAAGCAGACACATCCCCACACAAACACCAACTAGTAGCGCTCATACCTTCCGTCTGCTCTACACAGCTGCGCGCGGAAACTTCGTGTAAAATCTATCCCCAGTTTGTTTTCCGTCAATGTGGTAGCTACAGTCGGTCACCTCCCGGCTCTTCTATGACTACTTTTCACCTACACAACAACATCCCCTTTAAATCTGTTGCTTACCCCACTTGAACACCTGGCTCCGTCCGTCCCTCCATCCTTCGTCTTCTTCTTGTGCGGGAAAGTGCCACGTGCATCCCAAGTCACAAAACTGGTGAACTTTGAACCCGACTAGCATTTTTTCATCGTGCTGTGGGGAAGGCAGAGTTCATGTATGAGGCAGTTTAATGTTAAGGAGTCTGCAAACACAGAGAATGTGTATGAGGCAGTCACACAAGCGGTAGTTGTTTCTCAGAAGTATGGGAAGGACAGTGTCCGGTGTGGCGGGAAACAAAAGCGTGGATTTCGCCCTTAGGTGAGTGTAGAGGCGTACCGCGTTGCTTCTGTCACAGAGACGAGTCATTTTTACATATCCGTTGGGTTTTCTTGTTTACATTCTCTGGAGGGGAGGCCCAATGTGCTAGCTCTCGAAATGTGCTTACTATTGTAATCCCTCCCTCTCTCTCCGTCTTCCTTGTACCTATAGCCCGAATGGAGCTAAGGACTGGAGCCCTTCACTAACCACTCTGCCGATGCTAAAGGTCACTAGTAAGTTTGAGTTCAGTGTTTCACCCAAAAGTTATTGCAAGAGGTCGGTCAATGTCTTTGTACATGTCATGTGATATATACACCTGATTCCCAACACTATCTCCTATTTCTTCATCATACCACTCGTCATACCTTGCGTCTGACGGGTACTGTACATATATCACGTGACATGCATGATCACAAGGCATGCATGCAGACATTGACTTGGTAATAAATAAAGAAGTGCCAACCCTCAACTAAAACTGATTGGGCTAGAGTGAAGGCCTAATGGAGGAGTAGCTCTCGGAGTGCACTTACTGTTTTACTCCCTCCCCTCCTCTCCCTCCCCTCTTATCCCTCTCCTACCTCCCTCTCCTAAAGCCTATATAGCTAGGGCCTATCGAGCGCTGAAATCAACTCGCGCTAGCTGCTAGATCTCTCCAGAGGCAGCTATGTCAATACCATACGACACCATAAAACAGGAAAATTCTGTGTTTGTGGAGCCTCCACCTAAATTATCTTCTAAGAATTGGAAGACATAGGCAAGCCTAGATAGGCGTACAAAAATGAAAGTAGACGGGCATATTTAGGGAAGGGGAAATACGTACGTCTGGGCACACTTGCATGCGGGTTGTTTTTGTAGTGTGCTTTATGCCCGCATGTCAAACTAATAAGGGTTTTTGTGCTAATCATCCTGCAGGATCAGGGTCCCATTCTTAGCAGTGGTGATGAGGAACTGCACACCCTCTGCGCACTACGCGCACGTAAACGCATGCGCGGTACCACTAATTGATGGGCTGGGTTATACCACCGTACTCGTGGTCTCTTGCCTGCTCGTGGAGAGTGAGACAGGAGCTAGCTACACTACTTGATAGCATGCGAAGGCGATACACGCCCTGCATTGCAACTTCTGGTGCCTCCGAGGTACGCAGAGCAAGCGGATCAGACCGAGGTACTATGTTGCCATATTGCCTTTTTCGCTCGTGTTTCACGCCGTCACACTCGAACGCAGCATTTTCAGAGAAAAGCGTTCAAAAATTCTGACCATCATTGCCTGTTGAGTAGGTCGTATCTTTTGTGAGACGAATGAACATTCAAGAAGTGGGATGTTGAGTAACAGACAGACAGACACACAGACCCAACTACCGTACCCTCGCTGCGCATGCGCGCCGAGGGTAATGATTACCAATACTTGGCCAGCCGTATACTCCTCTGCTGCTACTGGTGAGTCTCAAACATGAACATGTTTCGTTGACTCAACTGACGTGCTACCTTGTCTAATGCATATTTTTGTGCCGAGTGTCGCAGGCGTATGCTAGATCTAGGAGCATGATATAGGGCTCAAACTGGCAGACAAGAGCTGTTGTAGGTGTGTTGCCATAGCCATTGGATCATTCAGAGTGCTAATAATTGGTGGTTTGCTCTGTACTAGATCAAGCATTGTTGGCAAGTGAATGTGTGTGCGTATTTTTACTAATTCGGACTGCACTATGGAAAACCGTGCCATTCAGACAACTAGCCTTCGATTTAAACTATAATGTATGCTTTCTATCTCCTGTTTCTTTCAGTGTGTCGCTGAGCAAGCAAGGCCTCCGAGAGAACTAAGAAAAAGGAGTAATTTCGCACAGACCACTTTGCAGTATGAATGTACATGCATGAATGTACATGGTCTACTATCTTATTGACAATATATATGTGTCAGTAGGTAATAGGGTGTTTCGTCAGTGCATAGGTATGCCTATGGGCACGGATTGTGCACCTTTATTGGCAAATTTATATCTATTTCACTTTGAGTACGTATATATGAGAAGGCTGATAAGTAGTAATATGTCCAAAGCGAGAGCATTTTCTAACACCTTTCGGTACATCGACGATCTACTCACTTTAAATAACCCCTCTTTTGAGAGTGCGATAAATGAGATATATCCACCTGAGCTTGTTTTGAAAAAACAACGGAAAATAATGGCAGGGTTTCATACTTGGATGTCGGCATTTTTATAAAAGATGGACATTTCACCACCACCATCTATGATAAGAGAGATAGCTTCAACTTCCGTATTGTTAATTTTCCTTTTATGAGCAGCAATATTCCCGCGGGTCCTTCGTATGGCGTTTATATATCACAATTAGTGAGAATCGGGCGAATATGCAGCACCTATGATGAATTTATTAAACGGAATATGATGATTACTACCAGATTGATAAAACAAGGTTTCCGTTATAATAAGTTGGTTGGCAGTTTCAAAAAGTTTTATGTGAAATATATACATCTAATTGGCGAGCGGAAGCGAGCTAACCTAGTGGTGCGAATGGCGCGATTTTTCTATATATATGCATATATATGTCACCGTACGTCGCCGAACTGCGCATGACACGGTACGTCGTCGGTACACCGCCCACCCCTCAGTAGGCTCCACCCCTGATAATTTGTTAGCAAGGGAAAGAGTTACGGATCGGTCTAGAGAAGATGCTTTTCGTCGTCGACGAGAGAGGGAAAGAGAACGTTGTGCCAGTGAGACTCCTGAGCAGAGAGAAGCTCGGCTTTCTCAACGCCGATTGCGTGATCGGGAACGGGCAAGGCAACGCCGGACAGCGGAGGAAAGGGAAGCGCGACTAGCGAGAGGTCGTGTACGATCAAGAGCTAGACGCGGTGCAGAATCCGAGGAGGCACATCAGGCCAGGCTCCAACAGCTTCAAAGCGCCAAATTGCTGCCGAGTCCAGTGAGGAGAGAGAGGCCCGCCTACAGCTGCTACGCAATGTGTTTTGTGCACACACAAGAGTGACTCATACGACCATTTGTAAGCTCGCTTCCGCTCTCCAAAAATGCCATGCATTCGCCTACTAGTGGATAGATACAACGTAGGAGTGGTTCCGTCAGTCTTCAATGGCACAAAACATTCATTCAATTCACACAACGTTTCGGTCCCTGACGACCTTCTTCAGGTATACAGTCTTTTGACAAAAACAGAAAAGTATGACAATGACAGGATGGCAACGGAATGCTGACCAAAAATGCAATGAAAAACAATAGATGGTGATGGAGGTGATTACTCATCCAGGTTTAGTCCACACGGGATGAGTGTTTTTAGTTCAAATATCCAATAGCTTTCCCGTTGTTTTCTCCACTGCATGTTGTTGCTGCGGATTTTCTCAATCCCTCTAACTTCTAAGTCTTCTGCAGAGTGACCTGGTAGACTGAAGTGTGCTGCTACAGGCTTCTCCAACTTCTTTGTTCGTATGTCGGAGCGATGGCCATTCATTCTGATGTGCAAAAGATTTTCTGTTTCTCCAACATACTGTAGTCCACATCTCTATCTCTTGCATGAAATTAGATTCCTTGACTTGCAAGTTATGTTTGCTCTGATGTTGTATCGTCTGCCTGTGTTGTAGCTTCTGAAACTGCTGGTGGTCACAATTTCATAGCAGCATTTGCAGCGTTTATGTCCGCAGGGAGTATTTCCAGTGTCGGTGGGTGGGGCTGGTGTCTCTAGCTTTGCTCGGACGAGTAGATCTCTCAGGTTTTTTGGTCGTCTCGTTGATGGAATGAATGCAGTATACACTACTGCAGGTGTGCACAGTAAATGTATATACGCATGACCACTTTAACAATGTTGCACCTTCAGATTGGTCGTCAGAAATCATAGCAATCCTCGCCCTTTTGCGGTGTCTCCTAATACAGAAGTCATCACTCTCATCTGCAAATAACATGCCAGTAAATTACAACAACTGCATCTGCAAATAACATGCCAGTAAATTACAACAACTGCATCTCCAAATAACATGCGGGTAAATTACAACAACTGCATCTGCAAATAACATGCCAGTAAATTACAACAACTGTATCTCGTGCTTGGCCATGGCCTGCCGTAGGTAAGCCCTACTACTACAGGTATATAGTCTCGCGGGCCAGAGTGGTCTCACTAGGCCCTGCGAGACTGGGCAAAACATAAGGTCATCTATTTCTCCCTCCAGTGGACCGGCAAAAGATGACAGCGTGGTATACGACTACGAGTTCGTGGACAAGGTCCCTCCCAAGTACATCTGCGTCATCTGTACCAAGGTTCTCAGAAATCCTAGCTTAGCGGAATGCTGCGGCCAGCACTACTGTGATTCCTGCCTCACGCAGTAGTCGAGGCGACAGACTAGCTGTCCACACTGTCGCGCGGTCAACTTCGCGAACGTTCTGAACAAGGAGAAGATGCGGGAGATCAATGAGCTCCGAATTAGCTGCGTTCACCGAGCGAAGGGTTGCAGTTGGGTAGGGGAACTGGGAACACTAAAAGACCATCTCCACTCGGACAGCGGCTGCCGATACGTCCTAGTAAGGTGTAGCGAATGGGCATACGTTACTCTCCGCCCACGTGTGATGATGTCTACTAGATGTGAAGTGGAAGTGGAGCGACAGTTCTTAGCTGCACACGAGGAGAGGGAGTGTAAATTCCGCCAGTACAAATGCGAATACTGTGGCTACACTGACACACGATGCCATAGCTGGCTCTCGGGAGGTAATAGGTAGGGAGTCGGAAATTGAACCATGAAAGAATCATTACTCAAGGTGTGGTAATTTTCCACTAGAGTGTGTCAACAGGTGTGGCAAAGTAAGCATAAAGGGGATGACCATGCGACGCCATCGATTGACATGCCCAATGGAGAGAGTAAAATGTCCATATAATGCCACTCTGTGTGGGAATGATATCCTACAAAAGGATCTGGAGGGACATAAGTTACATTGCGAGCACCGTCCGTATAGATGTAGGTACTGCTTTATGAAAAGTTGGACTTACAAATCCATCACAGGCATAGGGGAATCCGCTCTGAAAGGAGAATGTCACTACGATGTGTGCGGACAATACCTACTTGAATGTCCCAACAAATGTGGAAAACAGAGCATCAAACGTAGGATAATGCCACTCCATCGAGAGAGATGTCCTCTGGAGAAACTAGACTGCCCTTTCAAGTATGTTGGTTGTAGTCTGCCCGTTCTACATAAGAACATGGACAGGCATTGCAACAAAGGCATACAGAACCACTTGCTGTTGGTTGCAGAGGCACATCAGAAGCTAGCCGGAAAATGTGAGGAGTTGACGCAAAAGAACGAGGGAATTGAGGAACTGGCTCCAAACGGATCCGACTCAGTTATGACACTAATACGTTTATGTTTTAGAGGCACCATAGCATTGTGTGTATTTCTCTCTTAGAATGTGGTAAACATCCTGGATAAACATGCACGGTTGCAATCACATGTGCTGTATATACTTTCCTAGATGGGCAGCAATTATTGGCGAGCGGGAGCGAGCCAACCTAGTCGTTCGTTCGAGCGGAATTTTCTGTTTATTTATATACGACCGACCGTCGTACGTTGTGTAAGTGCGCATGCGCGGCTTTGTACGCGCTTCTTTTTATCCGAAACTATTTCCAAATTTTTACACATTTTCACACAAGGTGCCTCGCGATATGCGCCGATCGGTCTTTCCAGCTAGAAAACTCTCCTCCATTCGACGGCATGCGCTGCAACCTTCGGACACTGACCGAGGCTGTATACGTACCTCTTCCCAATCTTCATGGTTCCAAGGTGCAACTTGCAAATACGCTAGGATTGCTCGTGCATATACTCCTGCATGCCAGCTGCCTGGTGGACCACAACTGACGAGCTGAAAGCGTAAGGTAAGCACCGTTCTGCTCACCTGCTCACCGTTCTGCCAATGTACAATACGCATGTAACGGCCACAGGTAGATCTGTCTTGCTTCACGAAAGGAAAGCTGTGCCGACGGCACGTTATGCAGCCCGAACATCGCGGGCAAATCCCAAGTTGGGTCGCTCCCGCTCGCCAACCATGTTCAACATTTCCACTAGTAGTTAAGTCTCAAGATAGTATTGCTTCGATTTTATGTATATACCGTTATCCCGTTTCCCCAGCGCTGGTTACGACTACGAGTTCGTGGACGAGGTCCCTCCGAAGTACATCTGCTCCATCTGTATGAAGGTTTTGAGAAAAGCTGGCATGCTCTGAGAGCCTGGGTAAGACTGGGACAGTGGAGATGGTGAGGATGGAAGAGGCCAGATACAACAACAAGAGCTTCCTCACACCCTCACCCCTTGCCACAGTTACCTGGGCAAAAAGTTGCAACTGATCTGTTCGGCTGGAAACAGGAGACGTATCTTCTAGTAGTCGATTACTTTTCTCGATACATAGAGATCGCTCGATTCAATCGGCCGACTACGACAGAAGTTGTCACTCACCTCAAAAGCATTTTTGCTCGCCATGGCATCCCAGAAACCCTCATCTCTGATAATGGGCCTCAATATGCCTCCCGAGAATTTGCCGAGTTTGCTCAAGACTACGAGTTCCAACACCGTACCAGCAGCCCCTACTTTCCTCAGGGGAACAGTGAGGCAGAGAGAGCAGTGGGGACAATCAAAAGTCTCCTCGGAAAGAAGGGAGATCCATACAAGGCACTACTGGCCTACAGGTCTACACCTCTGCAGATTGGCTATAGTCCCGCCGAGCTTCTAATGGGCGAATCCTGAGATCCACAGTTCCGACTACAAGGGCTCAGAGAGAACCCAGAGTTCCAGACCTTACCTCTGTCAGGGCTCGGGACAAGCAGAGTAAAGCCAGGCAGAAGCCGAACCATGACACCCATCATGGAGCCAGAGAGTTACCACCTTTGAAGCCTGGAGACCAGGTACGGATTCCACAGAGACAAAGGGAGGGGGAAGTGCAAGACGAGGTAGTGCCACAATCCTACAATGTAGATTCTGGAGGCGATACCATCCGGCGGAATCGACGCGACCTGATACGTCTACCCAATGCCGAATGGAAGTGCATTTTGAAATCGCTGGTACTAGCTTAAATGTTTTATCCATGTAGCAGACTTTCCCACAGCGTCAGAAAGAGCAACTTATCAACTATTGTGCTGAAGTCGGGTCTGAATTAGAAGTGTAGATAACCCCAGGAAGTGTGGGTTCTAAACATTCCCCATGCATTCCCTTTGAAGCTAGGCTACAAGAGGGACCATTTTGAGTGTTGCGGGTGTCCTTGTTCTTTGCCAAAAACCGACTGATTGAAACACACAAAAAAACACCGATATCAGAGGATACAAGTGAAAGTTGTTGATGATATAAACGAGGAGCTAGAGTAGCAAAATGACATTGTCTTGAGTATTATGAATGAAAAGTGAAGCTTGAGTAACAAAAGGAGTAACTTTGTCTGAGCATGTTCTATACTGAAAACTAACACAGAATACAAATCAAAGTTGTTGATTATGAATGAAATATGGAGCTTCGGAAATGAAAGTATTAACTTGTCGGGCGATGTTCCACAGTGAGTGTGACCAGTGACAAAAAATACAATAGATTGAGAACACAATAGCAGTGATGTGGCAGCCAGTGTATCTAGGAGTTTGAACACCCTTGGCATATTGTTGGCACGCTACTTCGACCTTACTCTCTTCCTTGGTGGTAGGTCGAGTGAGGACTCCTCCTCTTGACTGTGACCTTGACTGTGGTCACACCGAGTCTGTGTCTGTGTCCGACTTCTTTGTGCCATTTTCCTCCTCGAGTACTTCATATTTTCCTTTCATTTCCTCGAATGCATCATTCAGCACAGGCTTGGGAATTTGTGGCTGCTTAGCAGCCTCCTCCGCCAGTCTCTTGACCTCCTCCCAGGCTTCCCCAACGTAGTGTCTCCAGTCTTCCTCCAGCACTGTGACCCTCTTCGTTCGAAAATTGCCTAAGAGGGCCATTGCCACGCACACATGTCTATTCAGAGAAACACCTCTCCTCCACGCGAGAACTGGACTGACCAGAGTAACTGGCAGGGGAAGAGGCAGAGGAGATGTGCTGACACTCTGATCCGCCAGAGCCAGAGCAAAGACGGAGAACGCAAACCTCACATTGGTCTGATCTAAGAGGAATCCCACCGTGCAAAACGGGCGCACGTACTGCCCGTTTCCTGTAGTTTCCATATATTGCGAGAGCTGTGCGATGTCCTTCTCGCAGGTGGTCGCCTTAGCCTCGACGGGGATCACATAAAGCGCGTCGCTCTCCACGTAACCTATCAGAGTGTAGTCTACTGCGGGTTTGCGACCGGGTTTACTGCTGCTCTCCACTGCGACGGTTGTCTCCATCCCTAGGACTGAACAGTATTCTAGGCAGGGACAATCCTCCGGTGACAGGGTCATAGAGACCGCATGAGCCGTCTTCTTCAGCAGTGGAGTCAACAGATAATGTCGTACCTCAGCTTCGTTCTAAGTTACTTTACAGATTGATAGCCCCGGCGAGAGGTCGTACCACAGCGAGTGAAAATACACTTTCCAAAAGTGCTCGTTGTGAAGTGTCTCGGGCATTGAGAAAACGTTGACTACTCCTTGCCCGATGGCATCCCCGATAACCTTTTGAAAATTTCTTCAAGGGTTTCATACCGGTGGAGCTGGTACCCTGTTTTAGCAGAGGGAGGTGGTCGGAAAGTAGCTGTGGAGGCTCGGACATTCGGATAGCATACACTCCAAAGGGGTAGTTCGCTTTCTTGGAATATGTCTCTCAGCGTCGACCTCACCTTTGATAACATTTCCAGCAGAACCGTGTCACGTTTCTCCATCGCCGCCAGAGAGAAGACTGGGGCAGTCGGGACGCGGACCGTCAAGATATAGGCTATCAAGCGCAGCTAAGTAGCTCGCGCTTATGCATACGCGCTCATGACCGTGTCCGCTCGCTTCCGGTCGGAAACGGACGCCTCTAAATTGCGTATCCTCCGCTAAAAGTTGTGTGTGTAGTAGTAATACTCAGGTCAGGAACCCAAGAACTGTGTGTTGACTGTGGATCAGGTCAGGACACGCTCTCGTGGTACGTACGTATATTACACTCAAGAGCAGAGAGGTAACGTTCGTTGTGTCTTGCATTCCTAGTTTGCTATACATCCACCCCGTGTTCTGTTTGTTGCTCGTCAGAGCTGCTGTTGTAGAACTCCGTCACAGCGTCCACACCAACTCATGCCTTCTCCATTGAGTGAGGACCTTCATACTGTATTGATGTCACTGTGGGGGATGCAATATTTTCTGGAGATCCATCTTTTGCTGTTGTCTCGGGTTCCTCAAGAACCCCCTGTCAACTGCAGGTTAGGACACACTCTCAAAGAGTCTCAGTTGACTACAGGACACACTTTCAAGGTACTAGATCTCTACTGCCAGGAATGGCATTACTCCTGTGTGGTATGATTGCCTCACTAGTTAGTCATGTTTCACACATGCACCAAGAGCATTATGTGTGTTTGCGTAGTTCTCTTGTTATCCTTACTAACCCTTGGCGTGCATGCGCAGTGAGGGTTAGAATAGTTGGTTTGTCTGTGTGTGTGTGTGTGTCAACACTTGTTCTGGCACTACAGGCTACGAGGCAGCCTATTAGCGATACAAGCTGTTTCAGAACTACTTGAGCCTGAAAAAAAACAGTGATCTTCCTGAAACGGACTGCATTCGAAACATATGCCAATTTTGCAAATACAGGGGCATTCCCCATGGCCCCTTGACCTACAAAGAGGCACAATCTTGCCTACACGACCTAGTACAAAAGCTAGTGCAGGTCATTGAATCCTTCCACCAAATTGGGTGGGCACACCAAGATATCCGACTGCCGAACATTTGCTTTGACGAAGCGTGCACGCCTGTTTTAATTGACTTGGATCGGTGTAGACGAACACATGGAACGAGTTTTCAAGGGAAAGGGTGTATGTATAGTATGCATTCTGCTATCCAAACCGACTGGTTACAGTTAGGGCTGATGGTGTGCTGGGTGTTGGATCAAAGGGTAGGGCAGAATCCAGGGGAGAAGGGAGAGGGAGACTACCACACCAGGGACCGCAAGAAGATCTGCGAGTCATCATTGGTGGACCCATTCCTGAAGTCTCTCATTGGTAAAGGTATGTGGGTGTGTTGCAGGTTGGGGACATCCTTGCTCATACTGATGACCTAGTAAACACAAACAACTCAGTATGACCTACATCACACATTTGGTTCCAAAGTTATGCCTGTCTATACTGAAAGCACTTTGTTCCACCTTCATTTGTTGTTTTTTTGATTTTCCCCTAGGCAAATTTGAGATGGACCAACTCCACGAATGGTGCAAAAACAAACAGACGAAGGAGGTCCGTGAGGTTCTATCTCAAAGAGAAACTCACTCATGAAAGAGAAACTCCATGAATGCCTGTTTTTGTTTTTTTTGTATATACACACTTTGTTTGCATCGTTGTTTGTTGTTGCACAGAAGTTGTTCAAAAGGTTCGATGAGGTTCGATGTGCTTGAACCTCCCCGAACCGGTGCATATTGCACCTTGCACACCTTGTATCCCCTGAAGAGATGTAGTTGGAGAAGGTTCGGTACGGTCTAACCACCCCGAACTCGTTTAAAAGTACTCTATGTGCACTGTGAGAGTGAGAACCTTCTCGAACCACCTCATGGCAGTAGAATGAGCAGTAGACTGAGCAGTAGAATGAACTACTGCTCATACTCATTCTACTGCCATTCTACTCCTCATTCTTCTGCTCATTCTACTGCCATTCTACTGCTCATTCTACTAATTGGGATAAAGTCTGAAAAGCCTGAGCTAACCAAGGTGTGCTCACATTCTACTGCTCATTCTACTGCTCATTCTACTGCTCTTTATATAAAGGCAGGAGAAGGAGCAGTAGAATGAGCAGGCAGTAGAATGAGCAGTAGAAGGAGCAGTCAGTTTTTTTGGGGTTTTTTTTTGGGAAATAAACATAGTGATGAGTGATGCAAGCTAAAATTGGAGTAAAAATATAAATAAATCGACAAGTCAAATGATGCCATCCGTTGAAGGGGGTAGAGGCGGGGACTGACGGAGCCACAGTGTGGCGTTTCCACTCCAAAGGGCGACTCCCAGACGGCCGAAAAGGTGTTTTGTGGTCAGAGGCAAGCAGGAAGGGTTCACCCTCTGTCCAAGCGCTTCCCCTATTCTGCAGATGGTAGAAGATTCTCCTGGAGCCCAACCGCCAACAGTCAGTAGAATGAGCAGTAGAATGGCAGTAGAAGTAGCAGTATAATGAGCATTCTACTGCTCATTCTACAGCTCTTTCTACTGGCATTCTACTCCTCATGCTTCTGCTCATTCTACTGCCATTCTACTCCTCATTCTTCTGTTCATTTCTACTGCTCATTGTACTGCTCATTCTTCTGCTCATTCTACTGACTGCTCCTTCTACTGCTAGAATGGCAGTAGAATGAGCAGTATATTGAACAGTAGTTTCACATTCTACTGCTCATTATACCGCTCCTTCTACTTCCCTTCTACTGCTCATTTTGCTGCCATTCTACTGCTCATACTACTGCTGATTCTACTGCTGATTCTACTGCTCATTCCACTGCTCATTGTACTGCTGGCATTATGTTTCTGCTCATTATAGTGCCATTCTACTGCTCATTCTACGAATGAGGAGTAGAATGGCAGTAGAAGGCAGTAGAATGAGGAGTAGAATTAGCAGTAGAAGGCAGTAGAATGAGCAGAAGAATGAGGAGTAGAATGCCAGTAGAAGGAGCAGTATAATGAACAGTAGTCTACTGCTCATTTAGAATGTCAGTAGAATGGCAGTAGAATGAGCAGTATAATGAGACCCACATCATCATCAGGTGTGGAGAGTTTTCCTGCGTTCGGGGTGGTTCTACTGCTCATTCTACTGCTCATTCTACTGCCAGAAGAATGAGGAGTAGAATGCAAGTAGAATGAGCAGTAGAATGTGAACTATATACGATCCACGGCCTCCTGTCAGTTTTGATCTCTGTTCCCTATGGATAAACGATAAACATGCTGAGCAAGGTATGTTCGCAATGTAGCATATTAGTTCAGGTGGCGAGCAGTTTGTGGTTGCGGCCTTGCCTTCCCATCTATAAAACGTCTGGCGAGAGCATTGAAACACAGAAGAGCGGATAGATTGAATAAAGCAAATATGAGAGCCTCTGAAACACCTGAGCTATTGCTCTAACCACTAATGCAACTACCCCGTGTTACGGTGAGACTCGTGTTACTGGCTCCGTCCATGACGCACGGCCCAGCATACAGCGATGCCACAACTCGCTAGTTTACCGCCGAGGGTTTGCACTTTAGTGCTTTTCATTACTATTATTGCCAATTCTACACATAGGACCCACCTGAGACATCCAAGGACTCCCCTCCTGGCAGAAATGCTCACACTGTAAGTGGTATATGATGACAGCAATCGTTATTATGATTGCCCCTTCTACACATTGATAGGACCCACCTGAGACGTCCAAGGACCCCCCCTCCTGGCGGCAGAAAATCTCCCACTGTAAGTGGTATATGATGACAGCAATCGTTATTATTATTGCCCATTCTACACATAGAACCCACCTGAGACGTCCAAGGACTCCCCTCCTGGCGGCAGAAATCCTCACACTGTAAGTGGTATATGATGACAGCAATCGTTATTATTGTTGACCATAGGACCCACCTGAGACGTCCAAGGACTCCCCTCCTGGCGGCAGAAATTCTCACACTGTAAGTGGTATATAATGGCAGCAATCATTAATTATTACTATTATTTCCATTCTACGCTAGTTGGAGATAGCCATGCTCAAAAAGCGCGTTAATGAACTGGAAGAGAGCTTGCACAAAGTTGAGGTGGCCCTATTCGAGAGGGTAAGTCGGTGTCGGTTGGTTGTGTGAAGTGTAAATGCCCAAGCTTGTGTATGTCAGTTGCTAATTGATGTGAAGATTTTTTTATGGTGTTTGGTATTCCATTTAGAATTCAGAGGGGGAAAGAGGAAAGAGTGAACTTGCCTCTGTGAGTGTGTGTCCGTATCTGTGTGGGTGTGGATTTTTCATAGTGTTTTGGTGTTCCATTAGAAATCAAGGACTTTAAGGAAGAGGAGGAGGGTGGACGACACCAACGAACCTCTGAAGGCGAGTGTGTGTGTGCGTTTGCGTGTGTGTGTGTTTGAGGTGTGTGTGTTTGAGGTGTGTGTGTGCACGCACTGTGTATGCGTGAATTCAAAAGTCTCTTGGTGAATTGCTAAGAGGGATTTATAATGTTTGTTCCTATTACAGATACCAAAGGTCTCCTCGAAAAGCACCATGACGCCAACGGAGTGAGTAAATGTCGTAACATGCTTAAATTGTGAGTTATTTTTTCCTACCATCAGTTGAAACCTGCAGCTTATGTGAGCAGAATGAAAAGGTGCCAACGAGATGTGGTTGCCACATGTTATACCTGCCAAAAGAAATATGCATCACAGAAGGGGTTTAACTCTCATGTTCTAAAAGAAAGACATTTTCCTGTACCAGCAGAGTACCCCTCATTCTTCCCATTCGATGATGGTAAAAGTTTGCTGTATCTTTTCATTGCTTGATCAATCTTCAATTTTTAGGCTCAGATGATGTTAGTGCAATGTCCCAAACAGCAAAGTGCTCTTTTGAAGTAAAAGGTGTGATATAGTTGGTGCACTAAAGGTTGGCATATTGCAATGTCATTGTGGATTTAGGGAGTACCAAATCAGAGTTTGCAGCGCAAGAAATAATATAAAGGATTATGTGTAAAGGATTGTTGTTCAGGTTTGTTTTGGTGGTCTTACACTTCCCTGCCTATACTGTACCTCTATTCCTGCATAGATGCTCTTCTGTCAGACAATCTCTGATGGAAAATCAGGGAAGAACTACAAAACACTTCAATCTTTGCAAACTGACCGATGTATACAGTTCATCTCGTCATAGAGACCACAATCCTGCATTCCCTATCAATATCAATCAGCAGGACCAACTAAACTAATGGGTTAAAAAAAAACACTGTATGCGATGACCCTAAAGGCCGTTCTATTTCAGAGAAACTCGATTAATGGCTTTTTTGTTTTTTTGTACACACTCTGTTTTCACACTTGTTGTTCGTTGTTGCACAGAAGTTGTTCATGCCATAACTATTTAGCTCTGCCATGCACCACCTCCCGACCACCACCTTGCCCTCCGCAATCGGCGTTAAGTCACGGGGATGCAGAAGTATGACTACACGAAACAAACGCACACTGATGCTTATGAAACAAATGGGTGACGGTAGGGGCATT
>CASHTH010002929.1:0-20039 GCA_030341885.1 Geodia barretti
CAGGCAGGACATCACAGGGACACCCATGCAATGTATAAGCACTACAGGTTTGTTTAGCCTTACCAGATACCCCAAGCCTCCGATTATTGACAATACGGGGCTTATTGCCGCACCCTGTCCCGCCGCTTGGGGCCGCCGATGGTGGGCATTCGCAGATAGTAGGGCTGCAAGGTTCCCACGTCGTCGGTGACGCCCGCTTCCAGGCGCCTGCTGCCCAGTTCAGCCAGAGCCCACAAACGGGCCGCCGGGGAGTGGTCCACCACAACCGCCCGCTGTCCCAATTGCTCACGGATCAGGGAAGCTCGGGCGGGAACCGCTTCCCCGCAGAAGAGGTTTGTCCCGGCTAAAGTGGGTATCAGATCTTCGGGGGGGCAAATCAGGTCTTCCCTGGTGCGCTGGCCGTCGGTATTAAAGTGGGCCGAGGATACCTCATTCCGCCCGGCGTCCAGCAGGGCACAAACCGGCAAGCCGGACTGCCAGTAGGGCTGAGCTTCCGCATCCAGGGTCCCTATTCCAACCAGCGGCTTGCCCGAAGCCAAAGCCAGGCCCTTGGCGACGCTCATGCCCACCCGCAGGGCACTGAACCCTCCAGGCCCCAGGGCTACGACGATTCCTTCAAGGCCGTTTACCGCGACACCGGCTGCGCCGAGCAGTTGCGATGTGGCCGGCATCAACTCCGCGGTGTGGTTTATCGCCGACCACCACGAGCGAGAGGAAACCACCCGCCCATTTTCGGCCAGGGCCACCCCCGCGTAGCGTGTCGACGTATCAATTGCCAGCAACATCAGGTCAGATTTCCCTACAATCCATAAAATCAACCCCCGATTGGGCAAGGGTTAGTTTGGTCACGAGTGTAACGGCCTACCCCATTTGCTTCTGCGAATAGCTCGCCAATGCATCCAGCATTGCCTGGTAGCGAGGGGGCGCCTCGTCAATTGTGATGGTGCGGCCCGCTCCGTCGGTGGCGTAATCCAGGTCTATCCACAGACAGTCGGGCGGGAATATTTCTTCAGCCTGATCTGCCCACTCAACCACGCAGGCCCCGTCGCCAAAGAGCTGCTCGTCCAGGCCCAGGTCCCAGGCCTCCAAGGGATCGTTTATCCGGTAGAGGTCAAAATGATAGAGGGTCAGCCGTCCGCGGTAGCGCGTCATTATAACAAAGGTGGGACTGCGGGCGTATTCGACCACCCCCAAGCCCCAGGCAATGCCCTGGGTCAGGCAGGTCTTGCCTGCGCCCAGAGGGCCGGTGAGCAGGTATACATCGCCAGGCTTGGTCTGTTCTCCCAGTATGCGACCCAAGGCCTGGGTCTCCTCAGGAGTTGAGGTCTGGTAGTGCAGCTTGCGGGGAATTGGAGTTGCCACTGCCCTTACCCGAAGTGGTCCCAGCCGGCACGGCTAACCACAGTTTCTTCACCATTGGGCGAAACCAACGTAACCTGACCGGCCGGTCCATCGACTATTTCTCCAATGGAGGCCGCACCTTCCGGCAGGTTGGGCAGGACTTCCTTCACAGTTTCCTCCGGTGCCGTAAACAAGAGCAGGTAGTCTTCGCCGCCGTTTAGGGCCGATTCGAGATAGTCATCTGGAAAGGCCTGCCGTAGGTATGGATGCACGGGAACCTGATCGGCGTAGATTCGGGCCGCGAGGCCACTGGCCAGGCACAACTTCGACAGGTCATCAGCAAGGCCATCACTCACGTCCATGGCCGTCAATACACCGGACTGAGAAAGCATTTGGCCCTCGGCTACCGCCGGATGAGGGTGCCGGTGGGCTTCCCGCAGGAATGCGGCGGCATCCTCGGGCGCCGCCAGTCCTTCCAGCATTAGCTTCAAGCCCCCGCCTGAGGAACCCAGGAAACCGGTAACCGCCACCAGGTCGCCCGCCCGGGCGGTGGTACGCAGCATCGGGGAGCCAGTTCGCACACCGGTCAAGGCTACCGTAATAAATATCACCGGAGAACGAACCATATCCCCGCCAACTATGGCCACGCCGTACTTCTCGCCAATTTCCAGCATCCCCCGGTATAACTCCTCGATATCAGCCACCTCGGTTTCTGGAGGCAGGCCAAGGGTGATGAGGGCATACAGGGGCAAGCCGCCCATGGCGGCAATGTCGCTGATATTGGAAGCAAGGGATTTCCACCCCAAGTCGGGCCAGGGAGTGGTTTCGCGAGTGAAGTGGATGCCTTCAACCACGGTATCGGTGGTGAAGAGTTCGGTGGCATCGGCCGCCGTCCAGGCTGCCGTATCATCGCCGGTGTCCACCAGCAACCGGAAATTGTGAGTGGCGCCGTTGTCTGGCCCACGCCGACCCCGTGTTACCATGCTGTTCAGCCGTTCGATGAGGCCGAATTCACCCAGGTCTCTTATCTGCATGGCGAAAAGATCACAGTAGTGGCAAAAGCACAACTATCAGACAGGTGACTGGAAGCCTCAGCCAAAAACGAACTGGCCGGCCTTGAGTTCCTCGGCCACTTTGCGAGCTTGCTTCTCGCACTGGCTCCAGCCCAGATTCTCCGGGATAAGCTCCTTGTCCGGAAGATGGCGGCGAAAGGTGACGATGGTGCCCATACGCTTGCCGTTTATCCCAAGGTCACGGACGAGGTGGTCGTTGAGGCCTTCCACCTCCATGGAGTCCTCCTCCAACTTTGAGCTCAAAGCGACTACGGCGTCCCCCAGCTCCCACATTTTACGAGCAGGAATGGGAATGCGCTTTCTCTTCAGTTGGTCAATATCGGCCATCACTTCCCGCATGGCCCCAATGGTCTTGCCGTAAGCGTCGCAAGCTACCTGCAGAGATACATCAGGTTTGTCACCGAGCCGGTCCAGCAGAAAGATTGGCACCGAGGCGACGAACCCCTCATCGCGGGGTTCCACGGCAATCAAAGCAAGGTCACCCAAAGGCGATTCCTCCCGAAAATAAGGCGGCAAAAAACCAGGGCCAATCTCAAGCATTTAAGTAGCTGCCGCCCCATGTAATTTATAGGGCAATTATAGCTGGGAGAAGGTATGGGAACAAGGTGGTAAAGGGCCAAAAAGCACCGTGTGGGAACAAAGCCAAACAAAAAAGCCGAACCTATCGGTTCGGCCCTCTTAGTCGGCGCCTTAACGGCTGAACAGTAGAAGGAAGAGAAGTTCAAGTTGAGAGATTCGGCCCACCCATGTGGGCCCAGATATCAATGAGTTGTTTAAAGGACCGAACCTGTTAGCCGGGGAGCAGATTGCTCTACCAACTAGCTTAGGGACACGGACCACTCACCGACCGACCTGGGAGATGGCCCCCGCGCGATCCGCAGGCTCGAGAGCCCCGGAAAACCGTAGGGGTTTTGTACTCCCTAAAAAGGAGGTGATCCAGCCGCACCTTCCGGTACAGCTACCTTGTTACGACTTCGTCCCAGTTACCGAACCCGACCTCGGCACCTGCCTCCCTTGCGGGTTAGCTCAGCGACTTCAATCGTTCTCGGCTTCCATGACGTGACGGGCGGTGTGTACAAGGCCCGGGAACGTATTCACCGCAGTGTGCTGACCTGCGGTTACTAGCGATTCCACGTTCATGCAGGCGGGTTTCAGCCTGCAATCCCAACTGGGGCCGGCTTTGGTGGGATTGGCTCCGGCTCGCGCCTTTGCAGCCCATTGTACCGGCCATTGTAGCGTGTGTGTAGCCCAAGGCATAAGGGCCATGCTGACTTGACGTCATCCTCACCTTCCTCCTCCTTGTGGGAGGCTGTCTCGCTAGAGAGTGTAACTAGCGACGAGGGTTGCGCTCGTTGCGGGACTTAACCCAACACCTCACGGCACGAGCTGACGACAGCCATGCAGCACCTGTGAAAGCTTCCCGAGTTACCCCGAGATCGTTACCCTTTCGGGGTTTCTACTACCAACATGTCAAGCCTTGGTAAGGTTCTTCGCTTAGCATCGAATTAAACCACACGCTCCACCGCTTGTGCGGGCCCCCGTCAATTCCTTTGAGTTTTAGCCTTGCGGCCGTACTCCCCAGGCGGGATGCTTATCGCGTTAGCTTCGGCACGGGAGGGGTCGATACCCCCCATACCTAGCATCCATCGTTTAGGGCGTGGACTACCAGGGTATCTAATCCTGTTTGCTCCCCACGCTCTCGCGCCTCAGCGTCAGGCACAGCCCAGAAGGCCGCCTTCGCCACTGGTGTTCCTCCCGATATCTACGCATTTCACCGCTACACCGGGAATTCCGCCTTCCTCTACTGCCCTCTAGCCAGATAGTATCTCTTGACCTCTCCCAGTTAAGCCAGGAGCTTTCACAAGAGACTTACCTAGCCGCCTACGCGCTCTTTACGCCCAGTAATTCCGGGTAACGCTTGCCCCCTACGTATTACCGCGGCTGCTGGCACGTAGTTAGCCGGGGCTTATTCCCCAAGTACCGTCCTTTCTCTTCCTTGGGAAAAGGGGTTTACGACCCGAAGGCCTTCATCCCCCACGCGACGTCGCTGGGTCAGGCTTTCGCCCATTGCCCAAGATTCCCTGCTGCTGCCTCCCGTAGGAGTGGGGGCCGTGTCTCAGTCCCCCTCTGGCTGGTCATCCTCTCAGACCAGCTACCCGTCATCGGCTTGGTGAGCCTTTACCTCACCAACAACCTGATAGGACGCGAGCCTCTCCTCTGGCGCCCGAAGGCTTTCACCCCCAAACCAGGGCTTAAGGGTCATATGCGGGATTATCCCCAATTTCTCGAGGCTATACCCCACCAAAGGACAAGTTACTCACGCGTTACTCAGCCGTCTGCCGCTTTTCCATTGTGGCCGAAGCCACGGACACGCTCGACTTGCATGCATTAAGCGCGCCGCCAGCGTTCACCCTGAGCCAGGATCAAACTCTCTTTATAGAAAAACCTTACTTCCTTCTACTATTCAACTGTTAAAGTGCTCTGATCCCTTGCCCCTCGGGAAGGGACGTTTGGTTAGTATAGTCAGGCCCCTAACCGATGTCAAGGGTTTTGAAGCCAATTCACTGCATTGGACCAAATCGGCAGCTTCATCGCCCGGCGCACCCTAAATCTGAGGTGTCAGGCTAACCCCTAATGCTTCTTCGCACCACCTGGCAGCCGACAGCAACCCGGCTTCCCCATAGTAAGACCCCACTAGCTGAATGCCCAATGGCAGCCCCGAGGCAGCCAACCCGGAAAGGAACGGTGATGGCAGGCAACCCGCAGGAGGTCCAGGGGCCTTGGAACATGGTATTGCCGGTGTTGGTCAGGTCGGGCAGGGACGGCGTCGGCATTGAAGGGGTCAGCAGTATGTCCACCCTTTGTGCCAGCTTGTGGGTATCGGATATGAATAGCCGCCGCCGTTCCATGGCACGGGAGTAGGTGACGGCATCGGTGTCCAGACCTCTCTTGATCATTCCTCGGATGCCGGGCTGGTAGTCCTGGGCCTGCCTGCGGTACATGGGTTCGTGGAATGAGGAACCCTCCACTGCCATGATGATTTGCTGGTCCTGGATAGCACTTTCCATACTGGATGGCAACGGCAGTTCCTCAACCTCGGCGCCGGACTCGGCCAGCCTCTCGACAATCTTGTCGGTGTGCTGCCGGGTCTCTTCGTCCGCGTGCTCGTAGAAGAACTGGCGGATAACACCGATCCTGGGAGCGGCGGGATTTGCCAGGGCACCGGCATAGTCAGGGACCAGATAGTCCGCCGTAACCGGGTCGTTTTCATCGGGACCGGCCATAGCCTGCAGCAGCAGGGCGGCGTCCTCGACGGTTCGAGTCATCCAGCCCATGGTATCCAGGGACCAACTAACCGGAATTACTCCATGCCTGCTGACTCGTCCCGTAGCTGGGTTTGAAGCCCACGACACCGTTGTAGGAGGCAGGGCGCAGTACCGAACCCACCGTCTGCGAACCCAGCGCCGCAGGACACATTCGGGCGGCTACGGCCACGGCCGACCCACTGCTGGAACCACCGGGTGTGTGGGCGGCGTTCCATGGATTGACGGTCGGTGAAGGATCCATGCAGGCGAACTCGGTGGTAACCGTTTTACCAAGCATGATGGCCCCGGCCTCTTTGAGCAGCGCAACCGGCGCTGCATCATGTTCCGGAACAAAGTCGGCATAGACCCGCGAGCAGGCCGTCGTAGGAATGCCCGCGGTGTAGTAGATGTCCTTGACTCCTATGGGTATGCCCTGCAGAGCGCCGCCGTTTCCAGTCTCCCGTTCCCTGGCTTCGGCATCTGCCAGCACCGCCGCCCGGTCCAGGTATACCCAGGCCTTCAGGGCGGGCTCAAGGGCTTCAATGCGGTCAAGGAGGGATTGGGCCAATTCTACCGGCGACAACTCGCGAGTACTAATCAGGCTAACGGCTTCCGCAACGGAAAGTTCGTAAGGGTGGGGCATTTTGTTTTCTCCTGAAGTAACCAAAGGGTGGGGCAGGGTAATGGGGATAAAAGCCTACCGCAAGGTAACGCTCTTCCAGTCGTTCGCCGGGGAGTGGGAGCGGTCAGAGAGAGGTTCATCCTGCTTCTCAGAACCGGCCCTATCCTCGATTGACTGTCTCTTGTAGGCAGGAAAAGAAGCGATCCAGCAGGCCCCTGGCTACACTTTCCATCATGCGCTGTCCCACGCGGGCCACCGTGCCGCCAGCCTGGGCCCGGCTGTCCACCTTTACCGTGGTCTTGCCGTCCTGCTCTTCCAGAGTAACCAGAGAATCGCCGGTACCAAATCCGATGTTGCTGTTGCCACTCAAGGATAGCCGGTAGGATTCAAAGGGATTCATATCGGTAATTGCTACCTTGGCGGTGAAGTTACCCCGCACCGGCCCTACCCCAACGTTGACCACCGCCTGGTATTCGTTTTCGCCCGTTGGTTCCAGGCTCTGGCAACCGGGGACGCAGGCGGCCAATGCCAGCGGATCCATGAGAGTTGCCCAGACCTTCTCGGCCGGGCATCGAAGAGGTAGGTAGCGGATATATCCATGCGTGGATCCCTCCAGGATAAATCTCGGCAGTCCTAAGCAATAAACTAACAGTGGATTGCCATTGGCAGATCAGCGTCTTTCAGTGGATTAACCCTAGAAGCGGGCGTCGGCCATGAGCAGCATGTTCAGCAAGGCCTGGGCTCCGTTGGCGCAATCGGACGGCAGGCTAAATTCATCCGGGGAATGGCTGATACCGTCCACACTGGGAACGAAAACCATGCCCGACTCGGTAATCTGGGCAATGGCCTGGGCGTCGTGACCGGCCCCGCTGGGCAGCGACTGGTAAGACAGACCGGCCTGGTCGGCGGCTTCGGCAACCAGTCCCTGCATCCGTGCCGGCAAGGGCACTGCCGCAGTAGCTTCCACCGGGTTAATGACAATGGACACCCGGTTGGCATCAGCAATCTCCGCGGCATTGCGGCGCAAGGTCGTTTCGGCTGCATTCAGGGAGTTAACATCCACGTCCCGGAATTCCACACCCATACTTACATCTCCCCGGGCACGACGTTAACCGCGTTGGGGATTGCCTTGATATTGCCCACCGTGGCCACCCGGCAAATTTCCGCCTCCGAGGCGAGCCGCTGAGTTGCCAGCACAATGTGGGACGCGGCGGCCAGGGCGTCGTGGCGACTTGCCATGGGCGTGGTGCCGGCATGGTTAGCCTTGCCCTGCACCTCGACCCTGAAAACATACCGCCCTGTAATGCCAGTAACGGCACCCAAGGGAGTACCGGTCTGGTGCAACGTGGGGCCCTGTTCGATGTGCAGCTCGAAATAGGCGGCCAGTTCGCCACGATGGCGCCGGGCCCGGTCGATTCGGGACAGGTCTCCTCCGATGTCGACAAGCCGCCGCTCCAGAGAAACACCTTCGTCGTCAACAGCAGTGTAGTCCTCCGGTTCCAGCAGGCCGGCCATGGCCCTGCTGCCCAGGAGCCAGCGGTGGAACCGAGTCCCTTCCTCGTTGGTGAAGACTATCACTTCCAAGGGGTGCCGCAGGGTGCGAGAGTTTTCAGCCAGCGTCTGGGCAACCTCTATGGCTCCGAGGACGCCCAGGGCGCCGTCGTACTTGCCCCCGTTGGGCACCGTGTCGGTGTGAGAGCCCAGGGCAATGGCCGGCAGATTGGGGTTTGATCCCGGCTTGCGGCCGATGATGTTCCCGGCCGGATCGATTCGGGTTTCCAGACCGGCCTGGCGCATCAGGCTGATGGCATATTCCCGCTCAGTATTCTCTGCGCATATTTTCCCTTCCGACCCTACACGGCGAATAGGCCACAGCGCATCAACTCTCCCTCTCGCTCTCAAACCATGGCCTGACGTCTCCCCCATGCGCCCCAGCTCGGCCAAGGTGCGGTTGAGGCGGGTTGCGTTAATGTTGATTGATGGGGTTGCCATGTTTTGCTCCCCAGAATGCAGATTTCACTCCCGAAGCCGCAGATCATGTTTCCCGGGTAGCCTCGAGCAGTCGGTCTGCCAGTTCCAGTGCTGCTACCTTGTCGACGCTCTTGTTGTAAGAGAACGGAGGCACTATGCAGTATGGGCAGCCCTTCTCGCACTCGCATTGCCGGGCCAGACTAGCCCCTAACTCCAGGATGTCCCTCCAGCGGTCGAAAGCCTTTTTGACTACACCCAAAGCGCCCGGCCCGGCCTCCAACAGGAAAATCCTGGAGCCCTCGGAGTAAGTGATCAGGTCGTAGGGGCCCACCGGGAAGCTGAACCTTACCCCCACCCGGAGCATCTGCTCCAGTGCCGGTACTATCGAATCGACAACAACGCTCTCGTTATCTGCCGGAGGCCCGCTTTCCCCAGTCAGCAATGACCCTACGTCTATCCAGAATGCCTGGGCATCGGAGTGCCAAGAAACGTCATTTTCCGGAGTGTGAGTTCCAATAAGCCGGCCTCTGATACGCCTTTCCTCCGGCACTTGCTCGTCCAGTGAAGGTTCAGCCGACTCGTCAACCAGCGAGATTTGAACCAGACGTTCTTCCAGCGTTACGTTCCCGAGGTGCAGCGACGGTCCGGTGGCCAGGGGCAGACCCAGGGAATCATCCCGAATCGCGAGGCTGGTGGCGAATTCCGGTTGCGTGCTAAGGCCGACCAACTCGTCCAAGGATTCCAGGACCACTTTGGGCGAGGCGCCGTCTTCATGGCCACTTAGCGATTCAGATACTCGATACTTGACGTCCCGAAAGGCCAGTATGGCGCCGGGATAAGCCTCCCTAAACCCTTGATACGAAGGAAGGAAGCCAATCTGTTCACCATCGTTCCAGAGGCTCCAACACTTATCCGTGCCGGGTCGAAGCTCAATTTCGTCAGGATCAAACTCCTCCGTAAACGCCAGTTCAGACCCCTCCCGTCGCAACGTCTGAAACAGGGCGTTCCCAAGCACTTCCCTGGAGAATGAGTAGACCCGCCCTTCTGACTCAGAAATCAGGTGGGGGACATGCAACTGCACAACCTCAGAAATGTCCGCGTCAACGCCTATCAGGTCAGGCCCCTTGGCCAGCAGTCCCGTCAGATTATGGGCAAAAAACCGGGTCTCCGAATCACCCAGCGAATAGAAGATTGCAAATGCCTCAGGTTCAGCCTGGCGTCCAACGCTTTCCAATACCCGCAACGCTTCCCCCGGCGTATCCGGGAAGCCAACCAGGATTAAGCCTCCGCAGTTTTCGGCCATGGTTACGCCGTTCGGGGTCAGCGTGGTAAACACCGCGCCAACCGGATTCTGCTCCGACGCCGACGGAACACCGCCTTCTTCCGAACCGGGCCCACCGGTACTCGCCAGGGACATAATGCCGGGATTCACTCCTCTCGCCTGACATATTTCCACGGCAGTGGAGTAACACCTCCGGGCCATTTCCTCGCTAAGACAGCAGACGGCCACTGACTTACCGGTTTCGACGCAGGCCAGCGCCGCTTTTCCCACCCGGTCAAGGAGGTCAGTATCGACGCGGGATTCATCTGGCGCCGGATCCACAAACAGATAATGACGCTTGGGGGAAGCTGCATTCAGAGCGGACACAACCTCGAAAGACTTGCCGGTAAGGCTCTGGGCCAATTCAAAGCAATTGGAGCAACCGGCGGCAACCATGCAGTACTGCGGGTCAGCTCCTTGTATGGCTAGGCTATGGGCAAGGCGACGAAGGAGGACAGCCACGCTGGCGCCGAAATAGCCCCGATACTCTTGCCCCTGGTCTATGACAACCAACTGCAGATTTTTCAGAAACCCTTGCCATTCCCGCTGCCGCCCCAACAGGGACCGGTTAACAAAGTCGGGAGTGGTAACCACCGCAGTGGATGGCACTCCATCGTTTGTCTCCGGTTCGAACTTTGCTGTCATCTCCAGGCAGGTCAGGGTCCGAATACCGACTCCGGATAGCAAACTCTCCAACCGGGCCGAGACCTGTAAGACTGCTGCCTCTTCGGAGCAAAGAATCAGAGCATGTCCCCCCGGGTTCCGCAACAGGGTTTCCGCCAGCGGTATCGCGCCGGTCAGGGTTTCCTCGGCCGCCCAACCCGCCTGCACCACCACATTGTTACCCGACAGCAATTCGGAGAGGACACGACCCTGGTGGTTATAAAGACTGTCGCAACCCAACGAAGCCAAGGCTTGCACCAGCGCGGGGTTCAAGTCTTTCAACAGGGAATCAGCGGCGTACTCGGATTGAACACTGTCACGGGTGACCTCGGCAATATAGTCTCCATCCAGCAGGGCGCCAGCCTCTCGCAACGACCGGACGAGGTCTCTCAGAAAGGGTTCTGCTGTCGGTTCCTCACCCCCTTCCTCGGTGGCGGATTCGGGGAAGCCGCTCTCCGGAACTTCTGCGCTGACTACTTCAGTATCTGCCGTGGAGGAGTCCTCCGGAACCGGTTCGTCGGACGGTTGCCCTGCTTCGACGATCGCGGCATCGACAACTTCGGCTTCTTGCGCTTCTACCGCAGATTCCAGACTTTCGACCTTCAGCATTTCCAATTCCAAGGTGCTGGGGGAGGACATGGCCGCCAACAGCTTTTGAATAGAATTCAATGCCTGGAACGCACCGTCGGGCGCGAAGTCGTGGCGGTTGGCCCACGCCTCGTGAGAGAGTGTCACCTCCCGAACGATGGTGGGCTCGATGCCGCCCAGGGACCGGTCAAAAATGTCCCACCAGGAGGCCTGCATGACCGCCAGCAGGTCCTGGGTCTTCATGTTATGGAAGGGTCTCTCAGAGTCCCGCGACTGCCCCAGAATCTGGTTCAGGACTGTCGCCGCCTCTTCATCGTGGTGGCTCACGAATTCCCTGGGGATGAAACTATCCAGTTCTAACTTGAGCAAATAGAGCGCTCGGCCCACCCTGGCTTTGTTGGAAATCACAGTTAGCCTCGAATTTATTCCCGGGTAAAAGGGGAATTATACCTGATTCCTGGTTGGTTGTTGACGTAACGAAGGAAGATAGGGGTAATCTGAGAGCCTGCGGTATAGGGACAGGCGCGAAGAGATGGCCCATCAAATGCAGCGGCAGCAAGGGCAGGCGATGATTTTAGACCATTGCCTTGAAGCCGTATCCGTCATTATTCAATTGCCCCTCGGCAAAGCGGGACATCCTCAAGGGGGTTATGTCAATGGAAGTTGCCCTGCCGTCCAGCATAAGCTCAGCCATCAGGACCCCCACCATGGGCGATAGCTTAAACCCGTGGCCGCTGAATCCGGTGCAAACATACAAGCCGTCTATCCCGTCTACCGCATCCATGATGGGATGGGAGTCAGGAGTAGATGTGTATAAACCTGCATAACCCGTGCTGAACTCAGCATCGGCCAGGGACGGGACGCGACGTGCCAGGCGAGTCCAAATCTCCTGGATAAAGCCAGGGCTGGCCCGCTGGGCAAATATTTCCGGGTCTTCGATGACGTCTTCCATGTTCCCATTGCCCACCAGGACCAGGTCGGAACCCTCGGGCCGGAAATAGATCTGGTTGATGATGTCCCCGCCGCCAGGGTGCTGAGCCGGACCATCCGGGCCTCGGCGCAGGTGGACGACCTCGTGACGGGTGGCCTCCAGGGGCAGGTCAATCCCCTGCTTCAGGAGAAACCGGCGGCTCCAGGGCCCGGTGGCAATCACGGCCCAGTCGGTGGCGATTCGCCCCTCGGAAGTGAGGACGGCGGTTACCCTGCCGCCGGATACTTCAACGTCGGAAGCTGGACAGCGCAGAATTGTTCGGGCGCCCAGGCCTCTGGCCCGCTGGGCGAAGGAAGTGCAGGTGGCCGAAGCGTCCCCGTAACCACACAGCGGTTCGTAAGCGATAATTCCGCAATCATCCAGGTAGAATGACGGAGCAAGCTCCTGGGCTTCCTCTCTACTCACCAGCCGAGTATCAATGCCCACACTTTGCTGCATCGCCACGTTTGCCTTGAAGGTTTCGGTGTCCCCTTCCCCCGCAAAAATCAGGTGCCCAGTCTGCGTGTAGCCGCACTCCCCACCAACAATTTCGCCGAAGTTCCGGAATACATTGAAGCTCTCCCAGGCCATGCGGGCGTGGACTTCGGTGGAGTAGTGCATGCGAATAGCAGAGGAAGACCGGCCGGTGGAACCGGACCCAAGCACGTCCCGCTCCAGCAGCAGGGTATTGGTCATACCCTTCTCCGCAAGACTGCGGAGAATGCTGGCGCCCATTACGCCGCCCCCGATTACTACCGCTTCCGCCGTGGCTGGCAACGTGGTCATAGGAAGTCCTTATCGATGGTCTCTATCTCCGGCTGTTGGACCGGCGCACCTTGAACCCACCGGCGCTCTTTTGCTTGCGAACCCACTTAAGGTAGTTATTGACCTGGGGGTTGGCCCGCAGCAAGGCAATGGAATTGAGCTCCTCGGCCAGGGTAGCCTCGGTAAAGAGGGCGTGTAGCTGCCGATGACAGGTGGGGCAAAGGTTGGCCGTGGGCCCGAATCTTCCGCCCCTGGCCTTGGGCACGAGGTGATGGACCGTATAGCGGTCCACCTCCCGCTGGCAGAGGTCGCATTCAACTGCCACGTTACGGGTGGGCAGAGGCTGGGATTTGGTAGTTTGGGAAGTCCGCCGTGCCAATCAATTGCTCCGGGCGAGTTTCTCCTGGGCCCCGCTTCTTGGGGCCGTCAGGCGGTGCGCAACAATGGCTATGAATCCATGAACCGCCACCCCGGCAAGTCGACTTGCCATTGCCCGTCCTCCAGCAGCATGGGAATAACGAGGCCGGACATCATTCGCCGGTGAGCGACGGTGCTCTCATTCTCGACTACGCCAAAGGGCAGGAAAGCGAAGGCGTGGGTATCGTCAATAAAGTTGGTGGGGGCCACGCCCAGGTCGGTCAAATCCTCTAGGGGCCATAGGCGGAGCACTGTATCCCGGAAGTCCTTCATCATGGAAGGACGCATGTTGTGGTCCTGGTCGTAGGCGGCCCGGTAAGCGTTCTGCATATCGACATTGTTGCGGGTTGCCCAAACACCCAGGCGCATGCCCCGGGTCTCCTTGGAAAGCATGGACCAGGCCAGGTTCATATCACCGTCACGCACCGCCTCGGCAAAAATGCCGGCGCGGTTGCCGATATCGTCGGGTTCCTGGCTTCGCTTATTTCCGGGAATGCGCATGGTTGTTCTCTCTTCGGCTGCAAACGCAGGCAAGTCTTAGGTGTTCGGTCTAGTAACCCACCGCGTACCCGTCGCGCCGGGGGTCGGCGCCGCCGTGGAGGGCGCCCGTTTCCGGGTCCACCTGGATCATCATCTCGCTGCCGGTGGCTTCCCAGTCGCCCAGGACGTTGAGGACGTGGCCCCGCTGCCGCAGTCCCTCCAATGTTTCTGCGCCATAGCGAGACTCCACCAACAGTTCGTCGGCGCAGGTGTGGGGGAAGTTGGACTCGGTGGGGTTCTGGGTGTTGCGCCAGCGGGGAGCTTCCACCGCCTCGGCCACCGTCATGCCAAAGTCCAGGACGTGGGTGATGACCTGGAGGTTGGTCTGCACCTGGGTGTCGGCGCCGGGGGTGCCGAGAACCAAGGCCAATTGGCGTCCGGCCCCGTTGCCCGCCGTCTCAGCGTTGCGGAAAACCATTGCCGGATTCATGGTGTGCCGGACCCGCTTCCCTGGCTGCAGACAATCCACGTGGTTCTCTTCCAGGTGCCAGTAGGTCATCCGGTTGTTAAGAAGAATGCCCGTGTCGCCGGCAATAAGGCTCGACCCCCAGGCGCTCTGGATGCTCTGCAGTTGGCTTATGGCGTTGCCCTGGCCGTCCACCACCACGAAACAGGTGGTGTCCTCCTGTTCCTGGCCAGCGCCTACCTTGGCCGGACGTGACTTGGGTTGCGCCGCCTGGTAGGGCCAGGGATTGCCCGCTTTGACGTCATAGGAGGCCTGCTCCAGATCAATCAACTTGGCCCGTTCCCTGGCGTATTCCCTGGAGAGCAGACCTTCGATGGGCACGTCGACGTACTCTGGGTCGGCCACGTAAGCCTCGCGGTCGATAAATGCCAGCTTCTTGGCCTCGACCATCAGGTGGATGCTCTCGGCAGAGTTGCAGCCCATGCTCTTCAGGTCGAATTCCTCCACCAGGTTCAGTTCCTGCAACAGGATGTGGCCGCTGGAATTGGGCGGCGCCTCATATACGGTATGGCCGTGGTAGGTGGTAGATATGGCGTCCTGCCAGCGAGCCCGGCAGTCGGCCAAGTCCTGCATGGACAGGATGCCTCCCTGTTCCTCGCTGAACTTGACGATGGCACTGGCGATTTCGCCCTTGTAGAAGGCCTCGCGGCCACCATCAATTATTGCCTGGAAGGTCCGAGCCAAGTCTTTCTGATAGCAGATCTCCCCGGGTTGCAGGGGACGCCCGCCAGGAGCAAAGACGGACTGCGAGGTGGGGAACTGGCAGAGCAAGGCATCGGAAGCAATGGCCCTGGACAGCACATGAGTTACCGGAAAGCCGTTGGCCGCCAGGTCTATGGCCGGGCCAAAGCATTCTGCCAGAGACAGGACACCGTGCTTTTCGTGAACGTCCAGCCAACTGTTTACCAGCCCCGGAACGGACACGGACAGGATGCCCTTCATGGGGATGCCGTCGAGCATATAGAAGTCCCGGGTCGCGGCATAAGGAGCGGCGCCGGTGCCGTTGCACACCTCCAGCCGGTCGGTGTCCTTGCGATAGAGCATGATAAACCCGTCGCCGCCCATGCCGGACATGAGGGGTTCGACCACGTTGAGGGCCGCAGCAGTAGCCAGGGCCGCGTCGGCAAAATTACCGCCCTTCTGCAACATGGCGATGCCCGCCTGTGAGGCCAAAGGATGCCCTGAACAGACCATCCCGTTACGCCCCATTACCACCGGGCGATAGGACTCGAAGCTTATGCTGTGAGGAGAGTTGGGCATCTTGGGGGCCTCCTTGTTTCATTGCGCGGGTCGGAGGGCCTCTAACGACAAATAAACGTTGAGACCTTACTTGCTACCCTCGTCATTATCAACCAGAACGCAGCCTCCCCACTACCCCGTTACCACTTGCCGCCGTGCAATAGCCGCCTCCGCCCGGGGGCTGATGGCCCGGTCTACTACCACGTTCACCAGGGCCGGCTTGTTGGCGGCGAAGGCCCGTTCAAGGGCGGGTTTCAAGTCTTCGGGGCGTTCCACGAACTCGCCGTGGCCGCCCAGACCCTGGACCACCAGGTCGTAGCGAGTCTGGAGCAGGTCGGTGGCTACCGGGCGTCCGTAAAGGCCCAGCTGTATCTGCCGGTCAATTCCCCAGGCCGAGTCGTTGCCCAGGACGGTTACCACGTTCAGGCCGTGGCGTACTGCCGTGTCAAACTCCATGCCGTTGAAACCAAAGGCTCCGTCGCCGGTCAGGTTGATGACCCGGGAATCGGGGTATGCAACCTGCGCAGCCAAGGCGGAGGGCAGCGAGGAACCCAGCATGCCCAAGCTGGAAACGTAGGACCACTTCTTGGGCATTTGGGCCGGCAAAAGTGCCCGCCCGAAGTGGCAGTAGTCGCCGCCGTCAAAGGACAGGAAGTCATCGGGTCGCAGCATGGACTCCAGGGTCTTGTGGACGAACATGGCGTGCATGGGGGTTTCGGCCACTGCCAGTCCCTCGGCCCATTCGGCCTGGGCGGCGCGGGAAGCCCGCAGTTCCTCCAGCCAAGGCAGATCCTGCCAGGTGTGTTTGGAAGCTTCCGCAGTTAACTGTTGTACCACGCTGGTCACGTCGCCTACGATGCCCACGGCGACGCCCCGGTTGCGGCCAATCTCGGCGGCAGACGGGTCAATCTGGATAATCTTGGCATCGGCGGCTATGTTGGGCGGGCGGCAGAAGCCAATGGTGTAGTCCTGTTTGCGTCCCAGCAGCACAACCACGTCAGCGTTGCGCAACATGGTGGCGGCGCGATTCAAACCCCGCTCGAAAAAACCGAAGCCGTAGGGATGATCGTCGGCAACCAGCCCTCTCGCCTGGCCCTCGGTCAAAATGGGGACCCTCGCGGTTTCGGCGAAATCCATGAGCGCCTGGCCGTCTTGGGTGTAACCGGCGGCCTCACCGGCGATGACAAAGGGACGCTGGGCCCCCCGCAACAGAGCGATGGCCTGCTCTATCTGGGCCTGGGGACCGAGTATGGCCTCGCTGGCCCGGTATTCATCGGGATTGAAGAGGACCACCTCATCTTCGTCCAGTTCCTGTTCCTGCACGTCGGTTGGAATAGTAAGGTGCACCGGCCCCCGGCGGCCGCTGAAGGCCAGCCGCACTGCCCGGGCAATGGTGTCGGGAATGCGGTGGGCGTCGTAAATCATCAGGGATTCCTTGGTGGTTGCCGCCGCCATGCCCACCTGATCGATCTCCTGCATGGCGCCCCGGCCAAGTTCCGACAGGTCGGCGGAACCGGCGATGGACAGCAGGGGGCTTTCGCTGTGCATGGCGTTGGTCAGCCCGGGAATGGCATTGGCGAAACCGGGAGTGGTGTACATGCATACACCCAACTGGCCGGTAATACGGCCGTAGGCGTCGGCCATGTGGACCGCCGCCTGTTCGTGGCGGGTATCAATGAAGCGGAAATCGTCGTCAGCCATTACATCCAGCACCGGCAGCACATGGTCGCCAGCAAGGGTAAAAATGTTGAAAACGCCTTCCAGCTTCAATGCTTTGGCGATAAGGTGACTTCCGGTGACTCGGGCCATGTTTCCTCCTGGCAAATACGCTATTTGTATGGATTTTTGGGGGAGAGGTTACCAAACGCTGAGAGCGTCGTGAAAAGCGGGTTAGTGGGCTAGATTATGGTAGGGCAGAGTCGGAGCGTCAAGTTTGGGGGTTGGTTGGCTGGGGTTTCCATTGGTTGCCCCACTTATTTATCACAGTTACAATTGCGCCAATTCGCCCATCTAAACGAACCGGGGAGTGTGTGACATGAAATTCGGTCTGGCTTATGAAATGCAGCGGCCCGCGTTGGACGACCACGCGGTTATAGAGGAAACCATTGAGCAGTGCGTTTTGGCAGACGAGATGGGGTTCGACTACGTGTGGTTCGTGGAGCACCACTTCCTCACCACCTTCTCCTCTTCACCTTGCCCCGAGGTAATTTTCGGGGCCCTCAGCCGCCTTACCAAGAACATCAGGCTCGGTTTCGGTGTGGTCATCCTGCCCTATCATCACCCAGTCCGAGTGGCGGAACGCGTTGCCATGGTGGACCACTTGTCCAACGGCCGCGTCGATTTCGGCACCGGCCGTTCCGCCCCCTACGAACAGACCGGCATGGGCATTGACCCCCGGGACACCCGCGAGATGTGGGACGAGTCGCTGTCCATGATTCCCAAGATCTGGGAGTCGGATTATTTTGAGTGGGATGGCCGTTTTTGGAACGTCCCGCCCCGCCAGGTGCTGCCCAAGCCCTACCAGAAGCCCCACCCGCCCATCTGGGTGGCCGCTTTGCAACCCACTACTTATCAACTGGCAGCCCAAAAAGGCATAGGCGTGATGGCCCTGGGAGTCAGCGCTCCGTCGATTCTGGAACCGCACATCCAGGACTACCGGGCCACCATCAAGGAAGCCGATCCCGTGGGCGCCTTCGCCAACAACCAGTGGCTCAGTTCCATTTTTGGCTACTGCGGCGAGGACAATCACGAAGCCAGAGAGCTGTGCACCAACTCGCTTAAGACCTTCTTCGGTCCGGGCCGCCCCTACGTTCAGGACCAGAAGGACATCTACTCCCGCCTGCTGGAGCAGTGGGGCGGCATCCCCGAACACCTGGTCCACAACTTCTCCCGCTATATTGACGTCAAGGAAGTCTCGGAGGACGGAGCAGCCAGCCAGTTCGACCTTTCCGGCGGCAGCGCCCTGGCCCAGAAGATCTGGGAAGAGATGGACTCGGACACCCTGGCCGAGCGCGGCGTAATAGTTGCTGGCGACCCCGAAAGCTGCATCAACGCAGTAAAGCTCCACGAGGCCACCGGTGTTGACCAGGTGCAGTTCCTGATGGCCACCGAGACTATTGACCACGAGCACGTAATGAAGTCCATCGAACTCTTCGGCAAGCACGTTATACCGGCATTTAAATAGGACCAGGGGCCGGCACTGTAACTGGAAACAGGCCGGTACCGATTTCAATAGATTCAGGACCTCTGGGGCTACGAATTAACCGTAGCCCCATTTGTTTTTCTTCAGCCTCGACCGACGTTGCATGAATCGGGCAAAATTGCTGGACCCATTAGCTGAGATACCCACACGGAAGTCACACCTAGAAGTCTGGCCGAAAAGCCATTGGCCGGATTTCGCGCTACGCCCAGCAGACGTATTCCAGTCTTATACGGCATGGTAATGTATATAATACGTGTCAAGAACCCACTGTTACATCGACAATCGACGTTAAGAAAACGGCGGGTTGGGGAGAATTGGGGTTCCCGGCCAGACTTCTAGTATTACAACGACAGATTAATTGGCGAGGCGTTTCCTGCCAGGAAATTGAACCTGGCACAGCGTCACTGTGATCATCCCATGGTCGCTGATTTGTAGCTGTTCAAGAACCGCCAGCCTTATTATTCGGCAATGCGTCGTTGTAATACTAGAATCCTCTGAACAAGTCAGTGGTGATGTGGCATAGTAAGGCTGAAGAGCCCGATGCTGACCGGGGATGAGGTTGTATGGACCAGCCGACTTTTTCCGACCCCCGGTCGTGGCCGAGGGCAGGCTCTGGAATACTAGGGTAAGAAGCGCAAGACCCGCCGGGAGGTGTTCCTGGAGCGGATGGACGGCCTGATTCCCTGGCAGTTGTTGGAGGACCGCATCCGTCCCTTCTACCCAAAGGCCTGGGCGGGGACGCCACCCCTACCCGCTGTCGTCATGCTGAGAACTCACTGTGTCCAGCTTTTCTACAATTTGAGCGACCCGGGCATGGAGGACCTGCTCTACGAGTCCGACCCGGTGCGGCGGTTCGTGGGGCTGAAGCTCTCGGGCCCCCTGCCCGACGAGACCACCATCCTCAACTTCCGCCACCTCCTGGAGAAACACAAGCTGGGGCAGGGTCTTTTGGATGAGATCAACGCCCACCTGGAGTCCCAGGGACTGAAGCTGCGGGAGGGAACCATCGTGGACGCCACCATCATCGAGGCGCCGTCCTCCACCAAGAACCGGGCTGGGGAGCGGGACCCGGAGATGCACCAGGCCAAGAAGGGGCAACCAGTGGCACTTCGGGATGAAGGCGCACATCGGGGTAGACGCCGATACGGGCATAGTCCACAGCATGAGCGCGACGGCGGCTAACGTGCATGATGTCACCGAGACGCACAATCTGCTGCACGGCGGCGAGACGGTGGTGTGGGGCGACGCCGGGTATCAGGGAGTGGGGAAGAGAGCGGAGAACCTGGGGCTGGGGGTGGAATGGCGGGTGGCAATGCGTCCGGGGAACCGGCGAGAGCTGGAGCCCGGGAGCAGGGAGGCACTGGCGGAGAAGGTGAAAGCGTCAGTGAGAGCCAAGGTAGAGCATCCCTTTCTGAGGCTGAAGCGGCTGTTCGGGTACGCCAAGGTACGCTACCGGGGTCTGGCGAAGAACGCGGACCGGCTGGCACTGCTGTTCGGGCTGGGCAACCTGCTGACGGCGGAGGGTCAACTGTCGGGGTAGTGCGCATTACTGCGAG
>CASHTH010002930.1:0-17670 GCA_030341885.1 Geodia barretti
GCAATTTGTTTAACCAACGCTGTAACATGGGACAGTGTGCATGTCTTCACAATACGACAGTTCAAAAAGCCATTAAAAAAACGTTTTATCCACGCAAGATAATTTGAAGGTCTATTTGAGCCATAACTTGTTTATTACGTATTTATTCGGCTGTAAAAGACTTTAATGGTCTCTGTGTATCTCCCATAAGAATGTAAAGTGGCAAAAATATGTGGTACACATTATAATGTACATAGTGTGTTAGCTATGAAAGTACACATACAGTGTTATGTGGCTCTAACCTGCCATCCTGAGTTCCACATCTCATGATGTTACCAGGCTTGATGTCTCGGTGGACAAAGTTATGAGCTCGCAGATGACTTAGTCCCTTTGCTGGGTAAATATGTACAGTACCACATGACCATGGGAAGAAATCTCTTATAGTACGTGTAGCACACTAGCCAAAGAAGAAAGGAGAGAAATGACACAACAACAACCACCCAGCCTCCACCACACACAGAAATTAACACACACGACACACAGCTACACACAATTACCAAGAAAAATACATGGTATTAACCGACAACCATCAGACGGTATGGTACATAAATTATGTACATGGACATTGTCCCAGCCCCTAAACACTGTTTTTTTCCCGGTCATACAAAACCATTACACAAATCCAAGTGAGATAAAAAGCCAATCCAGATGATGTGATTGTCCTAGCCTCAATAATACTGGCTCATAGCTGGGGGAACGGATGATATTCACCAAAATCCAAGTGTGATAAAAAGATTAAAAGTCCACTCAACAGCAACTGACCTACGTCATAGATGAGTTGTTTGAACTGAGGTTCATCCAGACCATAGGCATTCTCAGGAGAGTCTATGACCTCGTAGAGACTGCCTCCTGTACACAGCTCCATAATGATCACCTTGTACTTGTACTTCACCTGCACAACAACCAACACAGACCAAATACAGTAGAACCTCCGATAAAGGACTCTCCAAATATAGGACGCAATAGGGGAAAAACCACACACTTTGAGGCCCAAAACGTTCTCTTTTCCATCATACTAGTACTTTTTAACCTTAAAGGACAAAATGCCCGGTCCCACATGTGTCCATTATTCGGAGGTTCCACTGTACACGTGGTCAATTTTTGCACTGACAACTTGTTATACCCACAGAATTTACTATAGGCTGCTGACCTACATACCATAGGGATAATTATGAGATGGTTAAATGTTAGCACTACTCAATTGCTACTGGTTACGATTCCCAAGGAACCAGGAACCGCATTAGCAACTAATCTTGAACTAAATCTCATTTTTGCACATGCAAAATGGCACAAGCTACTACAGATACACAGAGACTGCACACAATTAATGTTACAAAGAATGCAATATGTAATGGGCAGACTTAGCAGGTATACTAATTGGGCAGCAAAGCGAGCATACCTATAATTATACCTATAGTCATCTGAATGCTGTATGTGGTGACTGGCACTGCACACATCGTAATGTTTTACGTGATTCTATATACGTTCAAAACAGGAGTGAAATATTGAACTGCTTGCTTTGCTCGCCAAAAAATGTCTGTTATTATGCACGGTTTACAGGTGTTATGTAACTGTATAATAATTATGTTCCAGGAACTCTCCTTGTAAACCATGTAACACATCGTAGAGCAGATACTATACATACTACATACATACTGACCTCCTCCTCGTCACCAAAGAGCATGACAATGTTTTCGTGGTTGGGGAGAGAACGGACAACATCAATCTCCCTCTTGAGGGACTTGAACTCTGCCGAGCCAGAAAACACCTTCTACCGCCACCCTCTCTCCATTGGACTGTGCAGACATACAATACACAGATACTAGGACACCCAATGCGGAAGCTTCAAAATCAGGCCATGGTCAACACTCCAAAACTGAAATCTCTTTGAACTCGCCACAGACAGGTTAAACTATTGGGGGAACTGTGTCAATCTGACAGTGTGTTAATTAAAGCATGGGAACATATTGATAAAGCATGGACCAAAACTACCACTTTCACAAAAACAGAAATGGGACATCATACAAAACAGTCAGTCAGCACCCTAGTAAACAGATAAGTTTACTGACCTTGTTATATCCAACGTATACAGTGCCGGTTGCTCCGTATCCCAGTCTGTCCCGAGTGCTCCACACGTAGCCTAGCGTGGTGCACACTTGCTGATCGTGGTGAGACATGGTCCTACTAGCTGATCAATTGAAGACAGCAGAGACTAACACACAGGATCCGTAGAACTAGATGTTTAGCCAGGGATCATCGCACATATAGTTAGAAA
This sequence comes from Geodia barretti, assembly GCA_030341885.1. Taxonomy (NCBI): domain Eukaryota; kingdom Metazoa; phylum Porifera; class Demospongiae; order Tetractinellida; family Geodiidae; genus Geodia; species Geodia barretti. Next base: position 2,315 of record CASHTH010002930.1, read on the forward strand.
AGGCCCTCAACACTTACCTCAACGCGGGACGGAGAGTCGGTCAGCTTTCCTTGTGCCTGTGTGTGCTATATCAATATAGCTGTCACGTCGCCGACGGTTGGGTCCTAGGGCAACCCCCTGTGTCCGCAAAAGGAAGGCTAGTGTATTGGGGAAAACCCTAACCTGTCCACAAAATTCCCATTACGTAACGTGAGTTGAACGGCCCAGTGGTCGTTTTCACACAGAAAGTCAGAATGCCTCCAAAATACAGGTTCGCAGAGAACGAGAGGGTCTTATGCTACCACGGACCGCTACTCTACGAAGCAAAGGTTAGTTTTCTGTTCATTCGTTTCTCCCTGGCATAAAAAGCGCCAGAGAATGCCGCGCCTAGAAATAAGAAGAGGGCGTTAATTAGAATGCTGCAATATCTTACTGGCTTACGTCTCGACTTTTTCCATGGTGCAGGTTACAAAGGTACAAACAAAGGACAAAGACTCAGCAGTTCCTGGTGCATTATGCTGGCTGGAGCAGGAGGTAAGCTGAGGCACTACTAGGCAGCTAGTACATACTGTAGCTACCTTGTACTAACTATCTCTATCCCCAGTTGGGATGAGTGGGTGGTGGAGCCACGGATCCTCAAGTGGAATGAGACCAACCTTCAAAAGCAGAAAGAGCTTCAAATGGTTCATCCCGAGTTAGTACATAAGTTATAAAACTAGCACGAATGCATGCAATTTGGCAAGCAAACGCGAGAGTCCCATGTGCACACGTCACACCTGTGTGCATATAATAAATATCATTATGGTGTGTGCGACGGTGCCCGTCTTTATTGTCTAACCTGAATCCATCACACGACGTGCTGTAGTAGGCTCACTTGGCTTGCTAATAATACATGAGCCTTTTGGAGGCCAGTCTGAAGCACATTTACTTGTTCTTCCATACGTGCAGCAAGAGAAGGCCAAAGAAAAGGGAAAGGACCAGAAGAGGTGAGCATATTGCAGAGCATACAATAATGTTGTGTATTTTTAGTTTTGGTAGATCTTTATAATATTCTTATCTCCCTTTTCCTCCGTTTCAATAGTGTTGAATAAACATTTTCATTTATTATTATAGAACCTGAGACTGGTCGACGGAAGAGAGGAAGACACGACATTCAAGAGAGCTCCACAGTAGGTGAAGTGTGGGGTGTGTGTGGCCTAGTGTTGGTGTTGTTGCTCTGTGTCTCTGAACAGAGAGACCCAACTCCAGAGAGAGAGGTAAAGGTGGAGATTCCCGAGGAACTCAAGAAGTGGCTGGCAGACGACTGGGACCTTGTCACCAGACAGAAACAGGGTATATATATACACAGTTTATGTTGTGTTCACTTGTGATACAGTGTAACTCTTTAACTGCAATTCTATAGACAATTCAATTCCTAAACAATTATGTTTAGTTAAACGTGGAACATTCCCCTCTCTAATTCATGAATGGCGTAAGAATTCTCCCAAAAATGTTTCCCAGTGTGCATTAATCATGTGTCGAGAGTGCATGTGTCCCAGCGACTGAGTGGTGATATCTTTCTGTCCAGCTGGTGAGACTGCCAAAGAAGCAGACGGTGAATGACATTCTCCTGCAGTATGCCTCTCACCTCTCCACCACTGACCCCGACAAGACCAGGTTCAACAGCAAGTAGTTGCAGCTTGGTACTTGCCTCTTTGCTACCACACAAGTTAGGCTAAAGCGTGTACTTGTGTAAAAGTGCAGCGCCGTGGCACAGAGACTGGAACTTGACATTTACACACATAGTTCCATTCCTCCACTGTCTTATATGCTATGTATATACACAAGATGCATGACAAAATGATCTCCTTTACATGACTATAATAATAATATACACATACCTATACTTGTCTAAAAGGTGCAATTTTCTCATATGACACACTGGACAATGCACTTGAGTGAACATAATCCTTATTCGGGGTATATACAAATGTGTTGTGTTTGGTGTTTTATACATGCATCTGTTACTGTATGTATTTAATTGTGTTCACTCTCGTGCAGTTCGGGGCAAATGAAGGAGGTGTGCGATGGAGTGAGAGAGTATTTCGATGCCATGCTTGGTGCCCAGCTCCTCTACAAGTTTGAGAGACCGCAATATGCAGATGTGAGCCACTGAACTTATGCTTTTCAGAACTGTCATAGTGCTCGTGTACACAATCAGGGCTGACTGGGACTAGTCTCTGTATCTCTTCATTTGTCTGCCTTAACATGCTTCCCAGGGAGACACTTTGACTATGTATGGTACTCTTTTGGGGGTAAAAGTGTCCCCTGCCAAGCATTTTTAGGGGGGGGGCAAATGAGGATATAGGGGGGCTCTGTCTTCCGGGTGCACTCTGGCCCCAGACCTGGCAAGGTGTACATAATCCCTGTGTATGCATGACATGCAGATGTTGGAGGCTCATCCAGACACTCCGATGGCTGAGATCTATGGCGTGGAGCACCTCCTCAGACTGTTTGGTTGGTTATGTCTCTTTGAGTAATAATTATTAATTATAGCAGAGTCGTGTAGCTACACTTACTTGCACGGAGCAAAGTAACTGGTTGAATCTGTTGACACAAAATACGGTGTAATTACAGCAGAAGAGTCTAGGTCTAGTATCTGACACCTGAATCCATCAGATCTGCATAAATATTTGGCGTTTCATACTCCGATATCTCGTTGTTTTCCGTGTTGTAGTTCGCATTGGTCCAATGCTGTCGTTCACAGCCATGGAGGAAGACAGCATGTCACTCCTGCTGTCTCACATGCACACCTTCCTCAAGTGAGTCAGTTGTATAATAGGGATGCCTATAATGGCTTAAAGTGTAGTCATAATTTGGAACCATTGCGTTGATGGTGTGTAGCCATCTCTTTGAGTTGCTGTTGCTAAAGTTGGGTTTTCTTTTCTGTGATGTATAGGTATGTGGCGGCCAACCAGGAGATGTTTACAGTGGAGTATGACGCAGCACCTCAAGAGTACCACCGCAGAATGATATAGACACATCTATAGAGAGCACATTCATGTGTACCATTCATCCCACATGTGACATTCACACACATATTTGCTGCATTTGTCAGACTTCTGTTAGATTCCATTGTTGATAATGCTGCATACAAGATTACAAGAGTGCTGTAATTGCTGGGTATTCCCCTTTCTGCTCATCCTATTAAAGTGTAGCCACAAGCTCTGGTCAACATTACCAGCTAAAGACAGTCACTTCTGGCACGTTATATATACGCTCAACAGGTTAGTTTGAAGGAAGCCAGCCAAGTTTAGGGACTTATCCTGTACTGTATATACCTTTCGGAGAAGGTTGATAAGATGTCAGGAAGAGGGAAGATGGACCAACCTGCCAAGTCAAGGATAATGTCCAGGGAGTACAAGAAGACTGGTGGGACGGCCACTGACTGGTCCAAGAGGGCTCAAAGTGCCGCTGACAGGAACTACTCCGGTGGCAGTAGTGGGACAGCTGGAGATGAGGGCGGCTGGTGTACTATACTCTAGCTCACCAACTTCATGGAAAACTGACTCTACGTTAAACTTTATTACTGTGTAGTTTCCAAGAGTAGAATTTGTGATAAGAAACTGTCTATTGAAACACCATTATCTCATCCATGAAAAATAAAGAATTCATGAGCTCTTGTTAGAGATTGCTAGGGTCATCATGGAACCGACTCTTTCAGATAACATGAGTAGCTAAAGATAAAGATGGGTAATATAACCCACCACTGGGAAACTACAAGGCTGACCAGGGAAGACAAAGGCTGGGCTGAGCTTGAATGTCTCCCACTTGCAGGATGGTCATGCATAGCTACACAGACTACAACACAGGGTGCAGAAATGAGCTCCTACTCTTACACTACTAGGTGTACTACAAAAGAACAAGTACACGTACAAAGTAGCACGAGTTCAAAATCAGGAGCTGTGTCATTGTAGCTACATGAGGGGAATATTTTAGGGAATCTCCCAGTACAGCAGTAACATTATGCTGAGTCATTTTGGCACAGCATAGGTACACATCTCTTGGTGTTTGATAGCTAACATGATGCACTATAGCAGGGATTTTCCCGGGGATATCACCTCAGGAACAGCTAGCTATAAAAAACCTGTGCTCATGGAGCTACAGTATTACAGCCATACTTTCCTAAAACCAACAATTCAAGGACTGAAGAAGTGACAGTAAGCCATGACTAGTGTGGTATTGTACTGCAATCTAAGACCTGTCAATCTCAGGTATTCTGGCTGGAAGCTATGTCTGAAGGTGGCAAGAAAGCGACTCCCATGGACCAAGCAGCCAAGTCGAGGATAATGTCTTCGGAGTACAAGGGGAATGATGGGAAGTCCACTGGCTGGTCCAGCAGAGCCCAGAGTGCTGCAGACAGAAACTACCCTCAGCACCACGGAAAGTAGGCAGCGTCATCCCTTGACAAACAGACTCCTTTGGAACAACGATGATGGCTAGTTTAGTGTGTTAGCTAGTGTAGCTGTAATACTCAGTGTCCATGATATACGTAGCTAGAGTGCTGTAACTCATACACTGCATGATGATCAGAGTTATGACAACTTATAGCTACACCGGCTGGATCCTCTACTGCTAAAATCATGCAGTAGTCACTGTTCCATGGTGGTTGTTCAGTATAGCAGTGTGTGCACAGAAAGATTTCATGTGAATTGTATCATAAAGGTAACTCCCTTGTGAATAACATCTACTATGTATTGTCTAGAGATTCCTCAGTTAGCTACACCCCTCTTGTGTGTCTGTTCTTTGGAACCAATGACTCCACTCTCAATTCATAAGACATCAATAGTGGAAACATTACTGGTTACAAGAAAAATGCATAGTTAACTGTTCATGGGTATGGCATGGTTGAGGATCTATAAAAAAAACAGCGCCTACTACCAGTTCCAGCTACAGTAGCTACACTCTGCACTGGAAAGACCACAAGTCTACGTAGAGACTTCTTCAAGTGAGCCCTCTCTAGCTAGCTACCACAAGGACCCCAGCATGTCGGACAAAGAGCCACATAAGACCCCAATGACCAAAGAGGCTGCAGCCAGGATACAGTCCAGTGAGGGCAAGAAGACTGAGGGCCAAGCCACTGACTGGTCTAAACGAGCCCAAAGTGCTGCTGACAAGAACCAGTCCTGATTAGTAGGTCTACAACATGAAAAACTGTAACTTTGAAACACTAGCTCTTTAGTTTATACTTAGGAGAGGAACTCCTGTAGATATGAGTAGTTAGATAAATGACAACTATGTATTGTTTGGGAACTACATTGGTTATGAGGTGACCATATTATTAACCCTCGGCGCGCATGCGCAGCGAGGGTTTACAGTACTTAGTTTGTCCGTCTGTCCGTCTGCCACCACGCGCAACAAACAGGTAAAATAGCGACACCAACGGGTTCAGCGCTACACTGGCTTGATTTTGAAAATAGCGATTGTCCTAAAAGTGTCGCGTTCAGAAGTTATGGCGTGAAAACCAATGAACAAGCCAATATGCTAATTAGCACTAGCTTACCTCGACCTCATCCGCTTTATCTGTGTACCTCGGAGGCACAAGAAGTCACAACAAAGGTCGTGTATCGACTCCCGCATGCTATCTACTACTGTAGCTAGCCCGTGTCAGACTCTCCGCGAGTTACTAGCGGGAGATCACGCATACACCAATAGCCCAGCCCATCAATTAGCAGTATCGCGCATGCGCAGTTCGCCGAGGGTTTGCACTTTAGTGCCCTTTCATTATTTTATGACTGAATGGTTTCGAGCAATGGCCACATTAATAATGGACTTTAAGGAATGGCTTATATTATATAGCTACATTGTCGCTACGCTGTGGCATCTGAAACAACTAATCATAAATGTGATAATAACAATGCATCTGTGAAAAACTGTTGTGGTAGGTAATTAGCATATTATTTTGCCAATTCTGCACAGTTATAATTATACATGGAGAGTAAGCAATACACAATACTATCTGCATTAGCTCACGATAATGCATTCAGCTTTGACACAGTACACTTGTTTTGCAAACAAACAGTCATATTGAAACTGCAACTACCTGCCATTATGTCTCTAAATACAAGCTAACTCAGTTTCGACACTGTATAGTGGTTAATTTAGACTTTGGTAGCCATTCCTCCAGCACAACAAAAGTCTCCCAAAATGTGAAGGTCCAGGGAATGTGATGTGAATACATGAACAACAGTGGATCCTTAGCCACCGGCACAAAACATACAGTGCCCAACAGAGCACTAAAATGTGAGAAACAAGAGGAATGATGACAAACGTCAGCTCCAGTGATTCAGTTTTGAATTCGTTATCTTCCCAAGCACAGAGACCAAACACTATAATGACTCCAAGCATAAAACCATGATAACTTAGTGATATGTTTGTCAGGGTTGACTTACAGGGCCTCACATAGGATATCAATAATGATAGTGCAAATAGTATGTAGCCAGAAACACAGTGACGACTGTATAAACCAGTGAAAGAGAGTAATCTCCACACGATTAATCCTATCAAGCTGATTGCAGGGGAACCCATTATTACCAGTCCAGCAAGAGCTCTGTAGTCTCGAGTGTCATTCAGACCATCTTTGAAGCAGTTGTGCAGAGCTTCAGCAAATGCGGTGATGGCCAACTGTTTTCTGGCACTGATGAGTTGTGAGAGTCGACGATATATCCTTGTTGGGTAGACACAGAGTAACACGGCTGGGATGAGCACCAGAAAAAAACATGGTACAGATGCAAACGTAACAATAAATGATTTTTCATGAAAAGACGATGGGACGGTGGTGTCAATGAATAAATATTTTGTGAAATTATGAGGAATGACGGATGAATATACATCGGTTTTAATAGCTAACAAAGCAACAGTGTTCACAATAGTGGTCGATGACAGAAAAATAAACGTTGCAAAAGCACGAATAATGGCATTACTACCACTGACTCCATTTGTGCTCAACCTCTTCAAGATATGACCGAAAGGCTTCCAAATAAAACGGATAGGTCGGTAGTTTCTTGCTTTCAGCTGAATCAGGAAACACAATGTGATGACTAAGAACACTATGTACATTGCAGGAACCAAGGTAAGCAGATGAATGTGGATTCCATTTAGTGCCTCACTGATACAAAATGGTGGTATAACTGACTTAAAAAAAAGAAGGGTCCATAGTTCAGATATGACCTGCGATATATGAATCAGAAATTGGATGCGTTCAGAAGCGTAGTCATGAAGGTAATCAAATATGTATCGATACCACCCGACAGTCATTCCATAATATGTCTGGCAAAATAGGCAATAGCCAAGGAGAGGGCCAGATGTAATGTTCAAACGAGATATCACAACAATCATAAAGAAAACTGTGAGGGGAATGAACTGAACACAAGTGTACTTTAATACGCTCAATACATCATTTGATGAACATTTGACACATTTTAAATTCGTCGAGTAAACAGGATGACCGTACCCTTCCATACACTTGCCACACAGCAAACCTTCTCTGTTGTAAGGTCCACACATGACGTCAGTTAGCAAAGCAGGATTTCTGGGAAGTAGAGAGTAAAACCTGCTAATGTAGCGTTTCTTCATTGGTGTTGGACACACTCCAATGAAGTAGGAGTCATTATCTGCAGCCGATGAAGCACACATCTGTGTATTAAGGTAAGCTCTTCCGGTTTCTTGGTTGCAAATGTTAATCAAACCGTGTCTCGAATAATATTCGTCACATTCACACTTGTTGGTGTTGTTGTTGTAGTAAAACGCAGTAGAACAGCTGGTATTACTGGCTCCCAGCACCAGGTAGACAGTCACTGGTAGAAGAAGACTGATGCAGCACCAGGTAGTAGTCAGAAAACCAGACATGGCGGCGAAAAGACAACTATAGAGCAGTGAGGCGTTTTGTGCTAATCTGTTTCTTTAAGTCACCTCTGTGTTTGTGTAAACAGTGTATACCTTAAAGGAAACGACGAGCGGATAAAGGGGCTTGTGACCATCAGTGAAAGAGAATGTCAGGCATATCTTTAGATGATGGTTGCTGGTTGCATAGCTGCCGTCTGAGAAAACAACTCCCCTATAATATGACTGATGCAGCACCAGACAGTAGTGAGAGAAACCGGTGTGGTGACTGCCACTCATGGCAAGCTTCAAAAATATGACAGTGATGCAGAACAGTGCGGCTATTTTTAGGGTGTTCACATTGTTTTGAGGTTTTGTGACGTTATTGAAAATCTGTGTTTTGTAAACAGCACCTAAAGAAAAGGAATGGGGAAATAGACGCTTGTACCCATGGGGGGATAAGATAAAGGATGTCTGCACGAAACTAGACCCACCAACATCTGGAGATGATGGTCTAATTACACATGGAACAATGACTTATTTTGTTTTCAATAGTATAAAGTTAGTCCACACAGTTTCCTAGAAGAATGTGACTTTGCCATAACCAACCTTGTTGTGATTCATGTCAAGTTGTAGCTCTGGGAATAAATGTCATAATTCACGAAGATCCCAAGCAGACCTGGGTGTTCCCATACCTCTGGACCTCTATCTATAGGGCGTGTGCAGTTACCAAGAAGAGCATGAATACACTGCAAGGAAATAGTACAAAATGTGGCGTTTTGGACACAGGTTACACTGCAGTGTTATAGCGGCATCCAGACTCTAAACCCCCTGGCATAAACCTCTGCGATCAGATCATGAGCTACCCAACTAAGGTGAGCATCATGAGTGGCTCAGAAAAACAATGGTCAAACAACTGTATTTGCCTCCCGGATGCAGAACACAGCTGATCAGAGCAACCCCATCCAGCCTGCAGTGGGAATATCCTACCCTCCCACTGAGGAGCAGAAGGCCAGTGTCATGAGTTTTGCAGCCTCTCAGAATGATGGAAAGCCTACTCCTTATGCCTCTCAAGTACAGAGTGCTTCTGATAGGAACATCAACAGGGATCACATTCCGACGCAGAAGGAAAAGGAAGATGTTATGAGTTCTGAGGCCTCAAAAAATTACGGAAAGCCAACAGTGTTTGCCTCCTCTGTACAGAGTCAAGCAGACAAATTCAACCCAAAGTAACTTCAGGGACTTTTAGTCTTTAGCTGTAGATGCATAGCTACGTTATATATAGTATAGCAATGAGGTGTGGACACTTGAAACTTTGACAGTAAAACAGGTACAATGGCTATCAGTAAGTTGAATCTTCGTCCTTTAAAGCGAGTCCTAGGTGTAGATGTATCGTTTGCCTTTGCTCATTGACTTCTGCCATAATTATAATGAAAGTGCAAATCCTCGGCGAACTGCGCATGCGCGGTAATTGATGGGCTGATTGCGTGCTAGTAGCTCGCGGAGTCTGACACGGGCTAGCTACAGTAGTAGACAGCATGCGGGAGTCGATACACGCCCTTCGTTGTGACTTCTTGTGCCTTCAAGATACACAGAGCAAGCGGACCTGGTCGAGGTAAGCCTGTGCTAATTATATTGGCTTGTTCACTCCCTAGAACGCAGTAGTTTTACAATCAAGCCTGTGTAACACTCAACCCGTTACTATCGCTCTTTGGCCGATTTCTTTCGCTTGATGGCGGAAAACGTAATAACGGATAGACAGACAGGTAACCCTCGCTGCGCATGCGCGTAATTAATATGAGGATGGTAGCTAGCTATAAACATTAGAGCAGGTCTTACACTGTGATGATCCAAGGATCATGCTGAGGCCACAGAGGACTCCTGATTGCTGGTATCTACTGGGGATTGTAACGTTATTACAAGACATGTCTTGATCAGAGTGTCAGTAGACACTCTATGTATGGCTAACGCAGGTCAAATCTCTCATGATCCGCCAATGATATAATTCGCTACCAAATTTGGTAGAATCTTGGAATCCTGTCTCAAAATACATTTGGGGGCTTGGGAAGTAGCTAACCGGAGGTACTCATAAATAGTGTACTATACAAACATATTTGTGCAGTATGTTGTGGGATTGTAAATATGCTGTAGTAAATGCATCACGAGAAGTGCCACTACAAGCAAAAATAGTTTCACTCCCTTGGGATTGTCCACCTGGTGACTCAGCATAACAGTATAGCCATCTTTTCGAAATGAAACAATGTTTCGTCGATACGTCTCAGCATCTCAAAGAATGACATAGACACTGGGTTGACGACAAACAGGTGTTGCACGAACTCAAAGTCTCCTACTAGCAGCTCCTTAATCTCACTGTAGACTCCAAACGGTATGATGATTTTACCAAGGCTCTTGGCATAGAGCAGCTCGGCCTTGCAGTATTCACTCGCAAGGTATTCTGCGTTGAGCCAGGCAATGAGACAGTCACAGTTGTCGATGGAGGTTTTGAGGGCAGCCGTAAGAGAAGCTCCCAAAGGCATGTTGGCTGCATCGATCCATGTGGAATAACCCAGAAAACTCAACCCCTCTTCAAAGGTACGCATTAGTGGCTTGTCCCTAGACTTGTGGCTGAGGAAGAACCGAAACTGCGGCATGAACCTGGTGTACTTAATCTTCTTCATAACGAGAGGGACAACGTTAATCTCCAGGTAGCGACGGAGTTTCTCGGAGCTCACGGAGCATTGCTGAAGGCGAGCCAATTCCTTGGCGTTGACCAGCTCGTCTTCCATATCAAACGACGCCATTTCTTCTGCAGTGGCAATGCCCAGATAACTACACTTGACCACCTCCAGCGTCCACGGGACGGATCCGCGGGATCCGTACTTGAAGTTGGTGAGTCTGATTTCTATGCCTTTCTCAAGCTCATAGTCGAAGGTGAACCGCAGCCACCAGTATCCGGTACGCCCGTCTAGTCCATGGTTCTCTAGAATGATTATGTTGAGCTTGTTCGGTGACGAGCGGATGCGGACCCGTAGGAATTGTCGAGAGATCCATCATTAGTAGATCATTAGTAGGGGGCAGAAGTTAGGTACGCAATGTAACTGCGCATGCGTATAATGTTAAGGACGTTTGCCCTCGATCCCCTGCTCAACACCGACGAACGAGACACGCGCTAGCACAGAGACGTGGAAATGCGCTGCGCTGTCAGATAGATGTAGCCAGCCAATTGATAATCACTCTGCTTCTCATTCGACTATTCGTTAGGCTTGGAAATTTACGTAAAATTATAACTACATTCTCGAATTCTCGTGCAATACAGAGGACGCTACACGTACACAGCTACACAGGAGTTGTGCGCGTGCGTGTGGTATAACGTTGGGTAACAGGACATCCGGTTTGCAATCCGGGATGGCGCTGACAGCATAACACTTACGCCCATAGCAAGGAGGGAGTCCAAACGCTGATGCGTATGTGGGGTTAGACGTGTCGGATCTTAGATCACCGTGGTAGCTGCAATACTACACGGAGTAAGCGGAAATACTATAGGTGAAGGCGACTCCTCTTAGTGCAGGTTGGGAGGGCTTGAACTCCGCTTTACTGGATGTTGTTATATTCCAGAAAGCTTCGTGATGAATGGAGATTTGCAGGGTGTCCGTCGGTAGATGAAAACGTAGCAGTCGAGCAACACTACTTCCTGCTTCCTGGACGTAGAATAACTAAACTGCGTAGCTATTATATTATAGCTAGATCATCGTTACATAATTGGGTGGCTAGATTGACAGTACAAAGGTTAATTTGTAATAAGCCTACCATGGTCATTCGTGCCAGCTACAATGAATAAAGACCTGCATATTATAAACAGAGACCTACAGTAGTGTGATAACCCCCCAGGAATACTTTGCTCTACATCATGCATGGATCGATGCAAGCATAATGCTGGTGGTTGTGTCCGTTTGCAAAAGGTGGCGCAACACTATCATCTTTGTGGTGCAAATTAAAACCCATAACATGTTGACACATTGCATAATACATCAACTTACAATACACAGCTATAACGATTACATCAAGAATGATATTAATTTTATGCACAGCAGAGTGGACTGTATACAATTGAGATATAAGATACTGCAAAAACCCAGTAGTGAAGGGGGTGCGACCCTTTAATCAAGCCAGTCAATGGTGTGGCAATCTTAGTTGGCTCCGTTTGAGATGCTAGTCACAGCAGCAAAACCAGCAAGGCCTGTCACTGGATCAGAGGTGAATGGTGGTAGATACTCTGCCCCGTACACCCCAGAGTACAGCTGCGAAGAAGACAGAGTCCCTGCTGACATCAGGGATCCGGGTGAACTGGTTCCAGGACCGGATTTCCTACGAGGAGGGAACCCTGGGCGAGTGTTGGCGTGGCCTGGAGCGGCCCAAATCTCGTGGTCGGTCTGGACCACGGGGAACGCCGAACGAGAGAGGAAGTCCCAGTCGCCCTGGAGGTCGTGGAGGACCACAGGATCAGTAGCATGGATGGGGGACGAGATCCCGGTGGAGCTCCGGCCTCCAACGCTGCCTCGGGTGGACGAGGCCAGAGAGAAGTTTCTCTCGGAGGGTAGGGTGGAGGGGAGAAGGAGGGGCACGTCTTGGGTGATGGGGGAGGGGCTGCAATCAGAGTTGGTGAGGGGGGAGAGGGTGGAGGGGGAGAGAGAGGAGGGTCCGGAGGTGGTCTTCTCGGTGGTCAAGGGGAGGAGCTTCAGGCGAGGGTTTGAAAGGTTGCTATTGCTGCTGCTATTACTGAGGGACTGAGGGGCGATAAAGAGGTTGTTGTTATTGGTGGAGTGGTGGTCTGGTGCGTATGAAGACTGAGGAATGCTGGTGGACGAGAGGGAAGACGAGCCAAACGAGTAGGGGGGAGGGGGGAGCATGACGCTGCCACCATAGAGAGAAACCACTGGGTCATACACTGGTGGTGCCAGGCTGCACGTGAGGAAACTGGTAGGATCCTCATAGTTCCCAGACAGAATGCTCCCTGGTGGGGGGAGCGGCTGGAAAGTTTTGCATTGTCAGGTCACCGGGTGGAGTCAGGACAACCTCTCTGGTCGTCGAGTGTGATGTCATCATTAGGGCGGAGCTGACAGAGTGGTGATTGTGAGGTTGTGATGGGGGGAGTGTATGGAGGAGGTTTGGGTAGCTGGGAGTGGCCATTGCCGGGAGTACCAGCTTGAGACGGTGACTTGAGTGGTGGGTCTTGAGCACTAGCATTGCAAGGGAGGTGTGACGGTCTCCCGGCATCATGGGTGAGGTTATTAGTGGGTCTGTTATTGAGGGGCGGGAGGGACGAGGGGGAAAAGGTGGGGGGAGGTGTGTAGTCTTTTGGTAGATGTGAGTCTTGCGGGGATTGCTTGGATGCTTTCGCTGGGGTGATGGAGGGGGGACCCCTACCGCTAGTCTCTAATCCTGGCCTTTCAGGTTTGCCAGTGTTTTTCTTGGACTTCGTTGAAATGTCTACATAAAGATACAGTGTTAAGGTTAGTGGGTGAAATACATGCACCATACTTTAAAAAGGAAGCTCAAGCTCCAAAATAGTGAGTAAGGTGATCTAAACAAGGAGTATAGCTCATACTATCAATCCTAAAATGTACTGTATACAGTAAGAATTAAAACCTTTAGTGAGTAGAAACAATCAGCTCATTCCACAACTGCAAGAGGTAATGCAGCATCCAAAAAAGCTGCATTACCTTTTGTAGTTGTCGTATGCAGACACCAGCATGCAGTGGGACCCAAAAATATTCCAGAGCAATAGGCCACATTGACACAGAGTCAACCACGGCGGGTGCTAGTCCTCACCTCCAAGGTTGCTGCTGAATGGAAGGTTACTGGGCCAGAATGGAGGAGGCTCAGGGTCCTTCCTCATCCTCTCCTCCTCAGAGAACCGCTTCTTCTTTCTCCGCTTCTTGGCCCTCCTGTTTTGGAACCAGATCTGGGGAATGAGGAGGTATATAGCATTGACACTTAAAAAATCTGAGAATCTGTGTTGCCCAGTGTGTGAACCTAGAGCACACAGAACACAGTTGCACTAGTGTTTATCTATAGCTTTGATGATGAAAGCTTCTTAGTTTTCATGAAACCTTCTTTTCTCTTCCGGATAAACATGTAACGAGTGAATGTGTCAACAACAAGGTGAAGTAAGAAAGGCAAAGGCATAGGAACAAGTCAACTACACCCAGGACAACTGTTTTGAGAAGAGCTGCCCTAGGTGGGATTCAAACCAAAGACACTCTGTTGTCTAGGCGTACATAATACAGTGGTTTGATGATACACACTGTATTCCAAAAGAGGTTCTCAATTCAGACAAGAGAATTGGAAGTGTGAGGCGGATGAAAACCTAGTGTACCAAGGAATCTCAATCTAGACAAGACTGCATTAGCTATAGCATAGTAATGCTATGGTATATAGCTACTGCTTGAAACAGTTGTCAAATGCTTATGAATCACTCTAAAATGTTTTTTGAGATGTAACACTTAGTTCTCATGAAATTCTTTACTATATCAACTAGACAAATAGCAGTGAGGTTTTAATTGTGCACCAGATGCAGTTTTTAATTAAACACTCTGAACTAAAAGAGGCTCAATTCACACAGAATGTGTAAGTAAAAATACAGGATTGATGAAAATACAGTGTACCAAGAGTTTCAAAACTAAAAGTAGAGTAAAAACAAGTTGTCAACATTAACCTCAAATGTCTTATCCTCTGATGAAATTTCAGGAAGCAATACAAACATGTCACCACCAACAAAGGCAACAATGGACTGCTAGTGCAAAAGAATTCCAGCAACTAGGCTTCCAAGTGTTAGCCCAACACAGTGGTTACCATGGTCACAGTGTACACCAAAGAGATGAATAATAGTTAGGTTGTTCTTTCAAATTTCTGTCACACTCCCACCAATCCCTGAGCAATTTCTCTTACACATTGTCCACTTAGCTGCAGTTGCCGGTGCACTGGGATGCTTACACAGCCTGAGTCTAGCTAGCTGTTGGTGTCACAAAACCTGCACAGCCCAGTCCAGGTTTGCACATACCTCTGGATGCATAGGCCCGATATCTCAAACACACACAGACCAGCTCCCTCCCACGGTGTATATATACCACCTACACTACAGGAGGTGCATACACTGGGCCTCAGTGCAGCAACATTATACGGCACCAACAGTGTGTAGGTATAGTACGCTATCATCACCTTCTGGAGCCTAGGAACTGATGGAAGTGGCCACTTACCGACAGCTTTGATATCACCCTCCAGCTACAGTGATTAGGGTGCATTGATGCAAAGTCATTTCCAGTGCATCATATGCAATCAACACAGTGCTGATGTGTACGATATGTTGTGCAGGTTCAAAGGATACTACTCCCACATATGCTACACCTCTGTGTGTGTATAGTGACGCCCCATAGCTGGCCATAGCTGTGTACAATAGAGTGGACAACCCCTATCTCCCACTGGCACTGGCATAAATTTTTTTAACATCACTGTGACTG
>CASHTH010002931.1:0-30672 GCA_030341885.1 Geodia barretti
GTCCGGACCGCGCAGCCGGGCCACGGCGGGGGCTATTGGATCGTCCGCATGTTGGAGGTCACGTCCTCGCCGACCACGCCGTTTCCCCGCGTAGCTCCGCGAGTGAGGAGACCGTCCTCGTAGGTCAGCGCAACTGCCAGCCCGTCGAACTTTAGCTCGCAGACCATGTCGAACTGCGGTTCCTCCAGCAGGTCGGCAACGCGAGCGTGCCATGCCATGAATTCCTCGTCGTCGAAGGCGTTGCCCAGGCTCAGGAGCGGCACAGGGTGCTCGGCCTGCGTGAACCCCTCGAGCGGCTCCGCCCCCACACGCTGGGTTGGGGAGTCCGGAGTAACGAGTTCGGTTATCGATCCGATTCGTCTACCTGACAGCTCAGCCAATCAACTTCGTCGTATGCGCGTACTGATCTCGGTGTCGTCAGCTACAAAGTATGATGAGTTTGTGGTGGTTGATCTTGTCGCGAAGCTCTTTAACTCGATCGAGGGTGGTCGTGCCGGGCATCGCCGCTCGTCCTTATCGGCGTATACCTAGAGATGCAGTCATGCATCGAAAGGAATCGAGGGCCGCGGGGGTGGAGATGAGAGTAGAAGTAGTGAGGAGGGTATAGAAGGCATTCCGTTCACCCTGAGCAGCGTTACGCCGCACGTGGTATTGGTAAGTTAGCGACCCGCTTGCAAAGTAACCACTCCATGGTCCGGGACTCCCGCCACCAGAGCATAAACTACTTACGGATATTCCATCATCCCCACCCTCTCCGTCACTTTTTTTGGCCGGAGGTTATGAGTGGTTTCTTGGTTTGCCCTCGACGAGGGGGGAGAGGTACGTGAAGAGAGTGGAGTGGAGCATTTTCGTACTAGAAAGCCCGCGTCTAAGTGTTTCCGCCCCACCTTTTCCCTTTCGCACCAAAGTTTCCCCACGCTTAATCTGTCTCTCGATGAATAGCACATGAGGCAAAGGCCCAATCCCGAGGGAACGAGGGGGGTATTAATTTTGCAGGCCTAATGGTCATCCTCTGAGGGAAAGGAGTGGATAGAGAGCAATTCGAGGGCTTTTTTTTTTGGGCGGGTGTTTCAGACGGCCGGCCGGGTTGGGGTTTCCGGTCGGATGGGGTGATTTAGCGTGGGGGCGCAAATGACGGGAAGTAGGAGTAGCGGATCACCGTCCACGTGTCTTGGCACGGGGCGATGTGCTTACGGGAATGACAGGGACGGTTAGTTGGGGGCGCGGGCGATGGTGGACTTCGGACGTTGGCCTCGCCGCCTGAGTGGCGGCGCGCTGTCGGCGTTGTAGGTCGTAGGGTTCTGAGTGCTAGCGCGAGTGTTCCGGGGTGTTGAAATGTCCTCGCTCCGGGTCTCTTCCTTGGTTGGGGAGGTATCGGGGACGGGCGTAAGACTTGCCTGCCCTGTCAATGCTTGGTCCTCGAGGGAGAGATCGAGAGGTCTCGGGCGCCGCAACGTCGCTGCCGGTCTCTTCGTTCTCGGCTGTGGGGTTTTTAGGGTCATCCGAGGCACTTTCGTCGTTCGGGGACGCCGGGCTTAGCTCGTCTGCATCGGCGGAGTCTTCGCGCTCTTGCAGCGCTTGAATAATGTCCGCGAGGAGTTTGTGATAGGTGTCGGGTCCGTTCGCGAAATTGTCGCGTTCGTCGTCCTGATCCCTGTCGTGACGGCTTGATCCGTACTTCTCGGGCATTTGGGCTCGAAGGACGGCTGACAGGAGGGATGGCGGAGAGTCGGGCATTCGGGCGCGCTCAAGGAGCAACTCTTCGAGTCCGTCGCAGAATTCGCGGTCGGCGATCTCCTTTCGGCGTGAGAAGCCGAGTACGTTGTCACGTTCCCATGCTTCCAGGTGTAGACGGTGACGCCCGCAGACCGAGTTGCCGACGAATAGGTCCTGGTTCGGGCGTACTGGGTGAGGCAGAGGGTCTGGCGACGCCAGATTTCACGCTGAAGCGGTGTGAATTCGCTAAAGCGTACGTCGAGTTCGCGTTCGACTCGGCAGCCTGGTAGGAATAGTTGATGCCGAGGTCTCTAAGGTCGTCAATGTCGTATGACATGGGGTATGATCGTCATATCGTTCCTAGACCTTTGCCCCAACCCCCCCATCCAGTGGGGGATGAGGGTAAAGAGAAAGAAAGTAGTGCTGCTGGGGGTGGCCCCAGAAAACCAGCCCATTATGCTAAATAGCGACCCACCGCGTCATTCTTGCGACCTAGTAACCGAACCTTGAAAGAAGGGTAGTAATTGGGGGTTGGATTCGCGTTGTACACGACAGGGCGGGTTTCAAACCCGCCCCTACCAAGTCATGGTCTCGTTACCCTTCAATACTATGATGTTGAACCACTAGTACCGATTCCATATGATTTTGGCAGCTTACTCAAAGCACCCTCACCCCCGTATCGAGTACGGGGCAGGCTCTAGCCCTCTCCCTCGAAGGGAGAGGGGATGCTAACATAGGCATCAGGCTGTTCATCATATTCAAATGGGAAACGGGTACTAGGTAGTGGGATTTCCTGCCGTATGGGAGTGCGGGGTAAGGGACATGATTTCGTCAGAGTGACGTTTGACGGCGTCCCTACCAACTCCAAATGCGATTGCCCCGTGTCCGAAGGCCGAAAGACTGGACGGCCTTTCGAGGCTCTAGCTATACTTGGTGTCGTACGCAGAGACTCACGCTCAGGATTCCACCGGAAAGGCATTCGACTTGCCCCAGTCCGACGAGTACATTGAATTTGTCAGGGATCACCCTTCCCTGCTCGCCATCGGCAATACGCCCTTGGTGCAACTAGACATGCCGTTGGACATTCGGAACGCCAGGGTTTCGGCCAAGTATGAGCACCTCAACCCCGGCGGCTCCATCAAGGACCGCCCCGTCCTTCGGATGCTGGTGGAGGCAATCCTGGCAGGCGACCTGACGCCCGATCGGACGATTCTCGACGCGACATCGGGCAACGCGGGCATCGCCTACGCGATGATCGGCGCGGTGCTCGTGATACAGCGTTGAAATGGTCAGCCCGGAAAAAACGCCAGCGAGGCGCGATAAGAAGCGCTCCGAGCCCAACCGGTGACGAAGATCTCTCACGACAGATGCTCGGTACGACGAGAGCCTCCACGAGGTCAAGCGTCGTTACGAGGCCGATCCTGACAAGTACTTGCGGGGTGCAACCAGTCACTCAACACAGAACATACGCGCGCGCACTACGAGACCACCGCCGAGGAGATTCTGGCGCAGGCCGACGACCTGACACACTTCGTTGCCGGAGTAGGCACGGGCGGGACGATCAGCGGCGTGGGCCGAAGGCTCAAGGAACACGACTCAACCATCGAGGTCGTTGCATCAACCCACCCCAGTGGCCGGGCGTCGAGGGCCTGAAGCACCTGGGCGAGGGCCACATCGTGCCGGAAACGTACCATGAGGAGTTAAATCGCGCAGCGAGATCGACTATCGGACGTGGAGACGCATCGTACGAGATGTCGCGCGAGATGTCGGAGCGGGGGCTATTCGCAGGCCAGTCGTCGGGCGCGCTGTCTGGCTGGGCGGCGTAACACGGTCGCAGTGCAGTAGCGCGCGCGGGCCACGATCAGATCCCATCTTCAACGACATCGGCGAGCGCTATTTCTCCACCGGCATGTGGGACACGGGCGACTGACGAGAGCATCCGCAGTCACCGGCAACCCAGAGCGGCTATCCTCCGTCAGGCTTCGGCGCTAGTAGCGTGTCAACATGGTTTTGATATTATGATTCACCCTCACCCCCGTATCGAGTACGGGGCAGGCTCTAGCCCTCTCGTCGAAGGAGAGGGGATAAATCGGCATCTGCCTGTTCGTCATATGCAAGTTGACTGAGTACTAGCAGCGAGCAGTTCTTCGGCGGCCCACTCTTCTTCCATTAGCATGATCTCGTCCCAACGGTCGAGGATTGGCCGGTATTCTTCATACCAGGTCCGGTAGTAGTCGGAAGCGGTTGTTTCGCGCCAACGCTCGCGGCTTTGCCATTATTGCAGCGCAAGGTAGGACCGTGTGCCTACAATGGAAGAAGCCCCTAGCCTCAGACAGCCCGGCAATTTCTCGAAGTGCGGCACGATCTCCCCACGCAGGAGTTCGAGGAACTCAGATTCTTCTCGCCCGTCCCTGAGGGCCTAGCGTTTGAAAGTGATAAATTCCGGCATTATCGGCCGTGCAATCGTGCCTGCAATCATAAGGATCGAGGTACATGGTGCTCCGAGTCCTCTTGTCGTTCAAGCGTCCCTAATCTGAGAGGTTGCCCGACAGCCGTTTGCGGGCGTTGACACGGCTAAGCGCTTTTCATTACACTCAGTACGAACCGAACGGCGTTTTATGGCGATGAATACGCGGATCACGAAAATTCTCTGACGAGGTAAGACCATGGTTGGCGAGAACTCGACCATTTCAAGAGAAGACCTTGCGGTCGAAAAGAACAATGAGGGTGTATCACGATTCAAGGCCGGTGACCTGGCCGGAGCCGCCAAGGCATTTAACGAGGCGTTGCAGTTCGATGCTTCGCTCGATGAGGCGCGGGAAAACCGTGACATGGCGATCAAACGGTTGGGGTATGACCCCCTCACGGAGGACCGCGATGGCGAAGCCAGGCGCCGAGAGAAGGACTTCGAAGTTGACACCGGGGGCGAGGGGCTGGAGAGGCTCGTCCAGTACGCGATGTACGCCCTCGCCGCATCAATCGGAGTGGCGTAGTGGCCGCTTCTATCGGCATTCTTTTCAATCCTTCGGCCTTGGTGGCATAATACTCTGATAGGGGAGGTGCGCTGTCTGGGGTATCAAGTGGAGTTGGCTTCTCTTCTAAAGTGAGCAACGGGTGGCCCGCGTCAGCCTCGACATCGAATTGCCCCGCTCAGCCTAATGTAGTAGTTGCCTGCGTGATCTCAGATTTGCACACTACCCCGGAGATCGGTTCGATGAGGCCGTAAGTAAGTCGCCTCCTAGCGCCGGAGCAACAAAGGGTGGGTAGGTGCAGTCTACCACGCGGCGACAGGTAGAAAGTGTGTGTTAAGCAAGATATCAGAGAAGGGAGGGATCGCGTTCGTCGACGGTCATGCCTATCATCGGGAAGCGCTTTCGGCGTACCACCTTGATGGTCATTTCCTCCATCTCGTCCGCTAACGGCATTTCGTCGTCGGATTCCGGAACCATGCAGTCAGGGCAGATCGACGAAGGAATTGCGTCAACTGATGGAGAGGGTATTGGGTAACGACGTCACCGTGTTACCGCGAATCTGGCGGTCCATGACATCAACGGCGGTCGTTTTCGTTTTTTTGTTTTTTGTCGACGGGCTGCGAGACGGTCGACCACGCCGTGGACCCGCAAGACCTGGCCTTTGACAGTCAACGTCAGCTGCACGACGATCCGGTCGTCTCCTGAGCGCGAGGACGTTCGTTTGATTTCCATGGTGGCGTCCATCATCTGAGGCAAGTGCCTAGAAAGGCGGTTGAATTTCTTGTCTACGTAGCTTTGGATGTCGTACGTGATTTCTACATCGCGACCGTTAACCTTGATTTTCAAAATTTCCTCCAATTGTAAATAGAGCTACATCGCGGACGGAGGGTTCGGTTCTCACTACGGACCTTCGTCCGAATATCGTCTGATGCTCTTTCGCCCAACGCTTATGTCTGCCCGCCGTATGAGGGCGTCTTCGTCCATGTCCACGCCGAGGCCCGGCGCGTCCGGCAGGGGGATGTACCCCCCTTCGACATTGGAGACCCAGACGGTGATGCTCACGCCACGGGCTCGAAACTGCACCAATACTCCAGGATTATGAAGTTTGGAATGCATGCGGACACGTGGACGGTCGATGCGAGGGCAACGCCTACGCTATTGTAGTTGTGCGGCGCGACGCCGACGTAGTACGGCTCTGCCATTGCGGCGATCTCCTTCGTCTCGAGAATCCCGCCCGTGTTGCAGACGTCCGGGTTGATGATGTCGACGGCACGCTTCTCGAACAGCTCCCGGAACGCGGCCTTGGTGTACAGGGTCTCGCCGGCAACGACGGGAATGCATCAATCCGACTTC
Organism: Geodia barretti; assembly: GCA_030341885.1. Classification (NCBI taxonomy): domain Eukaryota; kingdom Metazoa; phylum Porifera; class Demospongiae; order Tetractinellida; family Geodiidae; genus Geodia; species Geodia barretti. The sequence goes on from CASHTH010002931.1 coordinate 6,042, forward strand.
TGACCTCGGCCAAGGCGTCAACGTTTTCGGCCGGGCAGGGTTCCTCGAACCAGAATGGGTCGACTTCCCGAATCGCGTCGGCCACGCGAATCGCGTGCATAGGGGCGAGCCTGCGATGTACCTCGATCAGTAGATCGACGTCCGGTCCGACGGCGTCGCGTACGGCAAATACCGTTTCTATGGCAGCCGCCGTCGTCACGGATATAATAGCGCCAAGGACCCGCGGAAGAATGGCTCGAACTTCAGGTGCGCGTGACGCCCTATCGACCATCTGCTGGGCCGCCTCGGCGTATTCATCGGGACTTTCGGTGTCGTCCGACCAGCGTGGCATCGACCCTGACTCTGTCTGCAGCGGACGCTCCGCCCAGCAGATCGAACACAGGCACTCCCAGGCTCTTCCCCACAATGTCCCACAGCGCCTGTTCGATGGCGCTCAGGGCGGACCAGAAGTCCATCGCCCCGCGCTTGGCCGCAAAGTCATCGTAAGCCACCTGCGAAAAGTGCTTTATGTTGAACGGACTCCGCCCGATCAGGTAGTGTCCCAAGCGTTCCACGTGGGCCGTAATCGCCGTGTCGCGGTCTGTCTGCGTGTACGCCTCGCCCCAGCCATAAGTCCCGTCATCGGTCTCCACTCTGACGAACACAAGGTTCTTTGGCGCGCCGGCACTTCACGAGATGTCGCTTCGACGTTTTGCCGATCCTTCAATGCCAAGTTTCCTGCGACCCAAGAACGTTTAAGTGTGATCCAACACCTCTCATAGTAGCAGACATGGCCGCTGCACTGAGCAACGGAGTTTTCCCAATGCGCAGTGTGAGAGGATCACGTCAGGCGTGTGCGGCAAGGCGGAGCAGTCCGCGGTACCCAGCAGATTGATCAGTAACGCACGACCACCACCACGACTTGGTTGTCCGGTACAATGAGGCCTGCCTCATGCGTAGGGTTGGTGGCCAATAGCTCAGCCGGTTCAGAGCGCAGTACTGATAAGACTGAGTTTTGGTCCTGGTCGAGGCCAGGTTGGCCCACCAGCTACGCTAGCTAAGGGCCCGGAACGGCGCAGCGGCTCCGTAGACTGCTTCCCCGCGGTTCGAGTCCCCCTTACCCTTCGCTCCCTTGGAGGTGCTTGACGAGCAGTTTTCCGCAGGCCAGGGAGCCGCTGGTCAATTCAGTCCGGGCTAGAGCGCCAAACTATACCTGAGAGAGAAGGTTCTATCTTTCATACGGCTAGGGTAGCGCCCTAACCCCATCATGGACGTCACACCCGTAGTTGTAAGGGCATAGGAGAGTCACAGGAGTCTGCGCGAGGCTGCCTCGCGCATTCCCGGTGCAACTTCCTGTCCCTGTAGGACTTCTAACCCGTCTTGCCTGAGAGCCAACTGACTGGCCCTCAGGCAAGCTCAAGCTTAGTCAGGAATCCGAACAAGTCTCCAAGCCCAGTTCGTCGGCGTCGCTGTTGCGTACGGCTGCCAGGCCTGCGGGGAGACACCCCGTGAACCTGTTGCCCGCCAGCCTCAGCCTGCTGAGCCTCTCCAGGTTGTCGAGCGACTGTGGAATCTGCCCCGACAGGTAGTTGTGGTTGAGCCACAGGTTGGTCAGCGCCGACAGGTCCCCAAGCTCCTCCGGTACCTCCCCGTACAGCTCGTTGTTGGTCAGGTACAGCCTCTGCAGCTTGGCGAGGCCGCCCAGCTCAGCAGGTATCTCGCCCGTCAGGTCGTTGTCGTGGAGACCCATCCACACGAAGGAAGACAGGTTTCCCAACTCGGTCGGTATCTCGCCGCTCAGGTCATTCGCCTGGGCCACTATGTGTGTGAGCCGCGACAGGCTGCCCAGAGCTCCGGGTATGGGCCCTGACAGGTCATTCTCGTAGATGTAGAGCCGTCGTCATCCGCGCCAGGTCTCCCAACTCGGCGGGAATCTGTCCGCTGAGTTGTTCCGTCCAAGGTTCAGCCAATCGAGGTTCGCCATATCGCCGAGCTCAGCCGGTATCGGGGCCTGACAGGTCGTTGTCGGCCACCCAGAGGCGAGTGACCCTGGTCAGCTTGCCCAGCTCCGGGGAAGCTGTCCGGTGAGGTCGTTGCTGTCGAGCCGCAGCTCTCTCAGTACAGCGAGGTCTCCCAGCTCCGCCGGTATCCCGCCGGTCAGATCGTTGTTCTGCAGGTGCAGGTGGGTGAGGCTCGACAGGTTGCCCAAGTCGGGTGGGATCGGTCCAGCGAGATCGTTATCGTGGAGGTACAACTCCTTCAGGGCCGTCAATCCTGACAGTCCACTGGGTATAGCACCACCCAGTCCTAGCCCGTTGAGATAGAGCCTGACAACCTGCGGCGGCGCCCCCTCCAGCGAATCCTCTTCAATCCCGTCCCACTCTCTAATCGGGGTATCCGCCGACCAGTTCAGTTCAGCGTTGCCAGTATTGCCAACCAAGGCCTCCCGCGCCGCAAGCAGCGCCTCGCAGTCGGACACCAGGCCGGGGTTGTTGGCCGCGTCGGGCACCGCGCCTCCAGTTGCACAGTCGCCCGTCGCTGCCTGCTTAGGTGCAACGGCTCCGGAGGCCGTCTTCTCCTGTACTCCGTACTCGGTTCCGACGGCGGGGTCTGCACAGGTCTCCAGACCCAGCTGGTCGGCATCGCTTTTACTCACGGCGGCCAGGCCCGCCGGCAGACACCCGGTGAACCTGTTGCCAGCCAACCTCAGCCTGCTGAGCTTGTCCAGGTTGTCGAGTGAGTGTGGAATCTGGCCCGACAGGTAGTTGTGGTTCAGCCAAAAGGTTGGTCAGCGCCGACAGGTCCCCAAGCTCCTCCGGTACCTCCCCGTACAGCTCGTTGTTGGTCAGGTATAGACGCTGCAGCTTGGCAAGACCGCCCAGCTCCGCAGGTATCTCGCCTGTCAGGTCGTTGTCATGGAGACCCATCCACACCAGGTTCGCCAGGCTCCCCAGCTCTTCAGGTATCTCGCCGCTCAGGTCGTTCGCCTGGGCCACTATGTGTGTGAGCCGCGACAGGCTGCCCAGAGCTCCGGGTATGGGCCCAGACAGGTCGTTCTCGTAGATGTAGAGCCGTCGCATCCGCGACAGGTTGCCCAGCTCGGCGGGAATCTGGCCGCTGAAGTTGTTCCGTCCCAGGTTCAGCCAGTCGAGGTTCGCCATATCGCCGAGCTCAGCCGGTATGGGGCCTGACAGGTCGTTGTCGGCCACCCAGAGGCGAGTGGCCCTGGTCAGTTTGCCCAGCTCCGGGGCAAGCTGTCCAGTGAGGTCGTTGCTGTCGAGCCGCAGCTCTCTCAGTACAGCGAGGTCTCCCAGCTCCGCCGGTATCCCGCCGGTCAGATCGTTGTTCTGCAGGTGCAGGTGGGTGAGGCTCGACAGGTCGCCCAGCTCGACCGGGACCGGTCCGGACAGATCATTGTCCTGGAGGTACAGCTCTTTCAGTTCTGTCAGACCGGACAGCTCGCTGGGTACCGCACCGTCCAATCCCCAGCCCACCGAGATAGAGCCTGACAACCTGCGGCGGCGTCCCTTCCAGCGAATCCTCTTCAATCCCGTCCCACTCGCTGATCGGGATATCCGCCGACCAGTTCAACACAGTGCCCTCCACCAGGGTGTCGAGCAACGTAAGCAGTGACTCGCAGACGGACACCAGACCGGGGTTGCTGGTCGGATCTGGCACCGCGACTCCCGCAGCGCAGGTGCTCACGGTGGTTAGCGTTGCAGTGACAGTTGCCGACCAGGGCCCGTCTCCCACGGCGTTTACAGCCCGCACCTGGATGTCGTACTCGGTGCCGACTGTGAGTCCGGTGAGCGTGTACTCCAGGGCGCCGCTTCCCGTGGTCCACACATCCTCTGCAACCGTCCAATTGGAGCCCACCGCTCTCGTCGTCGTCAGTCTCGATGTGGCGCAGGTCGTAAGGCAGTAATGTCTGATCCCCCGTCGCTCAAGGAGTGGCCCACGATATTGTGAGGGAGTCCATTTCGGATGTGACAGAGCTTATGGTTGAAGCTTCAGGCGGCGACAACGACCGAATGGCACGCCCTAGCTGATCGAGGTCATTATCAGGTACGTCCCGCAATCTCGGCGGGACACATCGGTAACCGGTTGTCACGAGGTACACGCCCAGTCAGGTTGGACAGGCCGCCCAGCTCAGAGGGAATCTCGCCCGTCAACTGGTTGCGCGTGAGAGACAGCGCCGTCAGGTTGGACAGGCCGCCCAGCTCAGGCGGAATCTCGCCCGTCAACTGGTTGTCGCAGAAACAGATGCGTCAGGTTTGGACAGGCCCCAGCTCAGGCGGAATCTCGCCCGTCAACTCGGTTGTCGCGGAAAACAGCCTCGTCAGGTTGGACAGGCCGCCCAGCTCAGGCGGATCTCGCCGTCAACTGGTTGCCGGCAAGAGACAGCCGTCAGGTTGGACAGGCCGCCCAGCTCAGGCGGAATCTCGCCCGTCAACTGGTTGTCGTAAGACCACGCTCCGTCAGGTTGGACAGGCCGCCCAGCTCAGGCGGAATCTCGCCCGTCAACTGGTTTGCCCGAGAGCCACAGCCCGTCAGGTTGGAGAGGCTCGCCCAACTCAGGCGGTATCTCGCCCGTCAACCCGTTGTCGGCGAGATACAGCTCGTCAGGTTGGACAGGCCGCCCAGCTCAGGCGGAATCTCGCCCGTCAACTGGTTGCCGTGAGAGACACAGTCCTCGTCAGGTTGGACAGGCCGACGCCCACCAGGGCGGAATCTCGCCGTCACCGTTGTCAGAGCTAGACCAGCTGTCCTCGGTTGGACAGGCGGCCGCCCAGCAGGCGGAATCTCGCCCGTCAACTGGTTGCGCGCGAGAGCACAGCGCGTCAGGTTGGACAGAGGCGCCCAGCTCGGCGGAATCACTCGCCCGTCAACGTTGTGTGCGAGCCACAGCCCCGTCAGGTTGGCAGGCACGGCCGTCCCACTCAGGCGGATCTCGCCGTCACTGGTTGCCGGCGAGAAATCAGATAGTCAGGGTTTGACATGCTTGCCAGCTCAGGTTTAATCGCTCTCAGTCAACTGGTTCCGTCGAGAAACAGCCGTGTCAGGTGGACATGGGGCGCCCAGCTCAGTGCGGATCTCGCCCGTCACCTGGTTGCCCAGAGCGACAGCTGCTGCATAGGTTGTGACCGGTCCGGCCCAGCCTCAGGGAGGCGGAATCTCGCCTCAACTGGTGTCGGCGAGAGACAGCAGCTCCGTCGCGTTGGCGAGGCTTGCCCAACTCCTTCGGTATCCTCCTCCCGTTTAGACCCAAGAACCCACGCACCAAGAGTCGATGTCGGTCACCCGGCCTGACGTTCCACGCAAGCGCGACACCGTTCCACTCCGTGATAGGAGTGTCCAGCCCAGACCAGCGTGCTCAGCGCACGCGGTCCTCCTGTTCAGCGTGTCCCGCGCCGCCAGCAGCATCCGCAATCAGATCTCAGCCCCTCATTGTCGCAATCCACCACGGCGCCCCCTCTCACGCAGGATGTCGCTGCAGCAACGGCAGACCGAGTCTCACAATGTTATTATCGGCACGTCGCGCAGTCCGTCGGGAACGCATCGGTCAAAGGTTGCCGCCGAGTACAGTCCTTGCAGGTGAGAGGTCCCCCACTCCGTCGTATCGACCCGTCAACTGGTTGTCGGCGAGAGCCAGCTCCGTAGGTTGGACAGGCCGCCCAGCTCAGGCGGAATCTCGCCCGTCAACTGTCGTGGTAAGAATCAGACACGTCAGGTTGGACAGGCCGCCCAGCTCAGGCGGAATCTCGCCCGCAACTGGTTTGCCGTCAAGAAACAGCCGTGTCAGGTTGGAAGGCCGCCCAGCTGCAGGCGGAATCTCGCCGTCAACTGGTTGTCCCAGAGATACAGCCCTGTCAGGTTGGACAGGCCGCCCAGCTCGGCGGAATCTCGCCCGTCAACTCGTTTGTTGTCAAGACACAGCTCCGTCAGTTGGACAGGCCGCCCACCTCCTTCGGTATCCCTCCCGTTTAGACCCATGCACCAAGGAGATTTCGGTCACACGTCCCGACGTTTCACCAAGCACGACACCGTTCCAATCCGCGATAGGAGTGTCCGCCGACCAGTTTAGTGAGGCAGTCCCAGCCAACGTGTCCCGCGCCGCCAGCACATCTCGCATCGAGATCCGCCCAGTGTTTTGGTCGCATCCCCACGGCGCCTCCGCTAACGCAGGGATGCTCGCTGCAGAACGGCAGACCGAGTCTCGCAATGTCATTATTCGGCACGTCGCGCAGTCCGTCGGGGACGCATCCGGTCAAAAGGTTGCCGCCGAGGTACAGCCGTTGCAGGTTGGACAGGCCGCCCAGCTCAGGCGGAATCTCGCCCGTCAACTGGTTGTCGCGAGACAGCCCGTCAGGTTGGACAGGCCGCCCAGCTCAGGCGGAATCTCGCCCGTCAACTGGTTGCCGGAGAACCAGCCCGTCAGGTTGGACAGGCCGCCCAGCTCAGGCGGAATCTCGCCCGTCAACTGGTTGTGTCAGAGAACAGCTCGTCAGGTTGGACAGGCCGCCCAGCTCAGGCGGAATCTCGCCCGTCAACTGGTTGCCGCAGAGACCCAGCCCGTCAGGTTGGACAGGCCGCCCAGCTCAGGCGGAATCTCGCCCGTCAACTGGTTGCCGCAGAGCCACAGCCCGTCAGGTTGGACAGGCCGCCCAGCTCAGGCGGAATCTCGCCCGTCAACTGGTTGTTGTCGAGAGACAGCTCCGTCAGGTTGGACAGGCCGCCCAGCTCAGGCGGAATCTCGCCCGTCAACTGGTTGCCGCAGAGCCACAGCCCGTCAGGTTGGACAGGCCGCCCAGCTCAGGCGGAATCTCGCCCGTCAACTGGTTGTGCGGAGACACAGCTCCGTCAGGTTGGACAGGCCGCCCAGCTCAGGCGGAATCTCGCCCGTCAACTGGTTGTGTCAGAGACCAGCCCGTCAGGTTGGACAGGCCGCCCAGCTCAGGCGGAATCTCGCCCGTCAACTGGTTGACGCAGAGCCACAGCCCCGTCAGGTTGGACAGGCCGCCCAGCTCAGGCGGAATCTCGCCCGTCAACTGGTTGTTGTCAGAGACAGCTCCGTCAGGTTGGACAGGCCGCCCAGCTCAGGCGGAATCTCGCCCGTCAACTGGTTGGACCAGAGCCACAGATCCGTCAGGTTGGACAGGCCGCCCAGCTCAGGCGGAATCTCGCCCGTCAACTGGTTGTCGTCAAGAGCAGCCGCTCAGGTTGGCGAGGCTGCCCAACTCCTTCGGTATCCTCCCGTTTAGACCCAAAGCACCAAGGTCGAGTTCGGTCACACGTCCCGACGTTTCACCAAGCACGACACCGTTCCACTCCGTGATAGGAGTGTCCGCCGACCAGTTTAGTGAGGCAGTCCCAGCCAACGTGTCCCGCGCCGCCAGCAGCCTTTCGCATCAGATATCAGCCCAGTGTTGGTCGCATCCACCACGGCGCCTCCGCTCACGCAGGGATGCTCGCTGCAGAACGGCAGACCGAGTCTCGCAATGTCATTATTCGGCACGTCGCGCAGTCCGTCGGGGACGCATCCGGTCAAAAGGTTGCCGCCGAGGTACAGTTCCTGCAGGTTGGAGAGGTCCAGCAATTCCGCCGCTATCGACCCCGTCAACCGGTTGTCACTGAGGTCCAGCGATTGCAGGTTGGTGAGGCTCCCCAACTGTTTCGGTATATTCCCATTCAGACCCATGCCACCAAGGAGGATTTCGGTCACACGTCCCGACGCTTCACCGAGGGCAACACCGGTCCAATCCGCGATAGGAGTGTCCGCCGACCAGTTGAGCGCCGCGGTCCCCGCAAGCGTGTCCCGCGCCGCCAGCAGCATCCCGCAATCAGATACCAGCCCCAGTGTGGTCGCATCCACCACGGCGCCCCCGCTCACGCAGGGATGCTCGCTGCAGAACGGCAGGCCGAGTTTCACAAAATCGTTATTCGGCACGTCGCGCAGTCCGTCGGGGACGCATCCGGTCAAAAGGTTGCCGCCGAGGAACAGTTTCTGCAGGTTGGAGAGGTTTCCCAACTCCTTCGGTATCACACCCGTCAACCGGTTGTCACTGAGGTCCAGCGATTGCAGGTTGGCGAGGTTCCCCAACTCCTTCGGTATCTCACCCGTCAACTGGTTGCCGTGGAGCCACAGCCCAGGTTGGCGAGGTTCCCAACTCCTTCGGTATCTCACCCCGTCAACTGGTTGCCCCAGAGGTCCAGCACCGCAGGTTGGAGAGGCTCCCCAACTCCTTCGGTATCTCACCCGTCAACTGGTTGCCGCTGAGCGACAGCCCTCGCAGGTTGGCGAGGCTCCCCAACTCCGTCGGTATCCCACCCGTCAACCGGTTGCCCAGAGGGACAGCCCTTGCAGGTTGGAGAGGTTTCCCAACTCCGATGGTATGGTCCCGACGATACCCTCAGAACTCATGCGCAATCCGACTACCCGGCCGTTGGCAAGCTCGACTCCCTTCCATTCGTCGATGGGGAGGTCCTCGTCCCAGTTCAGCGACTGATCAACGCTCAAGGTGTCCCTGGACGCCAGAAGGGCTTCGCAGTCGTGGACGATCCCAGGGTCGGAGTATCCGGAAACTGCGGCGCTGTTGGGGCACACGCCTTTGCGGACCGTAATGCTGATCGTCATCGTGTCGGTGTCGCCGTCGGCGTCCGTGGCGGTCAGCGTATAGCTCGTCTCGCCGGCAGCGACGGAGGTGGCTGAAACCCCAATCCGGGCCGGTGGTTCGGGGGTGAAGGTGACATCATTGCTCGGAGCAGGAGATAGGGAGTATGTTAGCTTCCCGTTGCCAAACTCAGCTTCAGGCAGGAAGCGACTCCCGGCGATTCCCGTCGTGAAGGTGTACGCAATGCTGTCGTCAGCGAAGAAGGGCGCTTCATCGTCGATGATGGTCAACGTCACGTTCTCGGGCCCGGCAACCCCTTGTGCGTTCTCTGACGTGCCGGACACCGTCACGGTTTGGGTGGCTTCCGCGAGTTCGTCGTTGTCTACTGCCTGGAGTCTCACACCAAACCCAATGCTCTCTGTCTGGCCCGCCGGAATGGTCAGAGTATTTTCCTCTCTCTGTTCTATTAGCTCAGCCGGTTCCGCCGACACCGATACTGTGGTGTCGGCACTCGACCTGCTGTCCAGCATAGCGGTTACGAAAGTCCAACCCTCGTGTTCGGCAATCTCCGAGAGCGACAGCGATAGCGTCACCACTGGAGTCGTCTCGTCGTCGGCAATCATCAGCGCAACTGGTTCCGGGTCAGACTGACGCCCAAGATTGCTCGTGGTTCGCCGCCGTCGCCGAGACTGCCACGCTCACGTCGCCCGTCTGATCGCCGTTATCGACCCCTGTGATCGTCACGCTGTCGACGCTCACCAGCTGCCCGCAGGAATGGTCAGCGTCCTGCTCCCGCTCAGCGTGACGGCGTCAGACGGCGAGGCGATACGTACTGTGGGTCTGCGCTCGATGGCCTGTGCAGCGTTGCCGTCACTGTGCTGACCCCTCCATTCTCTGCCAGCCAGTACGGCGACAGCGTCAGATGCAACCCTTGGATGGGCGAGGCTGAGCTCCGCGAAAGTTCGCGTGATCTCACGCTCTTCGTTGAGAGTTCCCACGGCGTGGCAGGCCGTCCGCGCGGTCGATGGATGTCGGCCGGACGCCCATCGGATCGCATTGTAGTTTCTCGGGTTCGAGAAGTAGCCAATCCATCGCAAGTAATATTCTGAACATCCAACACTGATGGGTAGCCATGAATCGTGCGCCAGCGGGCCGACTCGGGGAGCGCTCGGCTCGACATTCGCTGGTTCACGTATGCCATATTGCGACCCATCTGTCTCGAACCGACTCGCACTTCGATACCTGTCGTGGTGAGTCGCACATGTTGTGGCCGACTCGTGGGCGAAACAGGCCTCCTCGATAGCGAGTGTGAGCCAAACCGACGCTGTCCAGCGACGATCCCACGCAGTATGCTAGACGCCCACACACATCGCTTCTGCAGACCACAATGTGAGAACGGGTCACGCGTACATATCGCGACGCTCGTGAACATGCGTCCATATACCATCCGATCCGCTTCGAGCCTCTAGGTCGATGAAAGAGTCCCATCCCTCGTGTAGTCCACCCTCTTCCCTCAACACCAGCTGATACGTTGAATACCACGCGTTCGCGTATGCCTGGTTTGTCTCCGCGACGAACAGTCGATCAGCGCCTCGATGGCCGCCCTGCCTCCTTCTCGATGCTTAGCCAAGGGCGTATACACCACCATCACGTCGTATCTCTGATCCGTCGTCCGATGGGACGTCGTCCGCCTCTGCGGGAGCGTCTCGCGGGGACACGAACGTTCGGGGGACAAAGGGGGTTCGAGCGGCTCACCCAACGGCGGCAGCGATGACTCGTCGATCTGACGGATGACATACGTTCCGTCACCCGCAGTCCTGATCGTGTACACGGCATCGGGCATCCGCACCGTGCCTATCACCATCCTGCCATTAACCACCAGGGTGAAGGTCCCCAACCCCACCCCGTCGAGCCTGCCCCACAGTGAATGGCCAGAGAGGTCGGCTCGACATGCTCGACTATGCCGGTGAGCACACGTCGTCAAACAGGTTCAGAACAAGAGCCTGGGGTTTCTGTCGGCTTCCCCGTGACGGGGTCCTTGGGGCCAAACCGGCGACTTTGTGACCTGAGAGAGCTGTCCAGACGTCGATTTCGACAAGCGGCTGGCGAGAGTATCGACGCCGGGACTCGGAGGCGGATCGCCCTCGACCTCCGAGAACAGGCCGCTTGCCATGGCTTCATCGGGAGCCGGTTCGAGGGTGACGTCGGCACAGTCGGCACGAGTCGAGGTTGGCGTTGACGTACCGTCCGGAGCGTCCGGACCTCGTACTGCGGGCGAACTGGCGGTGGAGTCTGGTTCAGGGAATTGAGCCCTAAGCGGCTCACCAACGGTGGTAGCGACGACTCGTCGATCTGCCGGGACGACGTACGCGCCGCCGCCGGCGGTCCTGATCGTGTACAACCGCATCGGGCGTCCGTACCGTGCCGACCACCACGCTGCCATTCACGACCAGGGTCATCGTACCCAGCTTCACACCCTCGAGCCCGCCCCACAAAGCATGCCCCCGATGCAGTCGGTTCCACATGCTCGACTAAGCCGGTGAACACGACATCGTCAAACAGGTTCAACGCCAGCGCTTGAGGCTTCGTAGGTTTCCCTGTAACGGGGTCTTTGGGGCTGAACGGCGACTCTATGACCTGAGCAAGCTGGCCCAAGTCAATCCCACCAGGCGGCTCGGCAGAGTATCGACGCCGATGCTGGGAGGCGGTTCACCATCGACCTCGTAGAACAGGCCATCTGGCTGGGATCCGTCGTCGGTCGCGTCGGGGGGTGCTGTCGACACCGGGGCTGGAATCGGTGCGGACGTAAGGGCTGGAGTAGTCGTCGCCGTCGGAGAAATTCCCTGCGCAGCGACGGGGACGTGCAGGGTGAAGACGCTGGAAACCGCCATCAGCAGCAGTATGGCAAGGAGTACCGCTCCCGCGCCTACCAAACCTAGTGCAATGGACTTTGACATCATCGCTCTCCTCGATTCAAGGGTCAGTACCACGGACGCGTCTACAGTGGCCTTCCGCATGACGCGCCGTAAGGTTCGTTTGTACCTATTGCGAGGGGTACATTTGTACCTGTCGAATAGGTACGTCGAACCTTGCCGCCGTCGTCGAGCGGCGTACATTGATTGCTAGTCGAGGCTTGAATTTGCAGACCACGCCGCGCGATGCGATGGCAGGGCCCCGCCGGGAGCTTGATCGTACCGATCGGGACGACCTGCGCTACAACCTGAGGATTTCGGTATGGGTACGATGGTTTCTTCTAACGGCCTGGCTGTTGCAGTTCAACTACCGGCCCAACTTCGCAGACCCTGCCTATATTCCCGACCACGCTGTTGGCGGTATCGGTGCTGGCCCTCAACGGCTACGTTCACTACCGCATCCGGTCGCATCGGACGGTTACGTGGCGCTGGGCGCTGGCTCTCAGCGTGATGGACGGGGCGATGATTACGGCGGGCATCGCCATCTCATCCAGTGGATTTCAGAACACCTTCTTCGTGCTGTACTACCCCGCGCTCGCCATGTTCGCCGTGGTGTTCACCTCCTTCAGGCTCAGCTTCGCCTGGGTCACGATGGTTGCGGTCGTGTACGCGGCGTTGAGCCTGGTGTTGGAGCCGGGCGTCGACTACGAGATCAAGGAGGAGAAGGTACTGTTCACCAGGATTGCCGTCATGTACGCGGTCGTCGCGGCGGTCAACCTGGTCTCCAGGTTCGAGCGGACTCAGAAGGAGAGAGGCAGTGGAGAGGGAAGGCGAGCTTCAGCGGGAGCGGATCGAACTCTCGCAGACCATTCATGACACCATCGCCCAGTCCGCCTACATGATTGGCCTGGGCATCGAGACCGCGATAGAGCTGGCGAAGGCCCAGAACGACGACGGCCGCGACGAACTGATCGCCAAGCTGGAGGCGGAACTTCAGAAACAGCGGGCACAGTCCCACCCAGCCTACTGACGTTGACTAGCGGCGCGACGGATGGCGAAGCAGGTGATGTTGGGCGTCCGGCTCGACGCCGAGACCAGGTCCGCGTTCAAGGCGTGGTGTGCGGCTCGGCAGGTCACGGCGCACGGCCGCGGTCTTGCGTTGACGCCTGTGGCCGCCCTTGGCCACCTGCGGTGTCCGGCCCATCCCGCGCGCCGCAGGGGTGGTGTGCTGTGCGCAGCCGAGGCCTTGGCCCAAGCGCCTGTGGGGGCGGCTGACGGCCTGGACGACAGGGCGCAAGCGCCGCTAGCCGCGCTTGGATCGCCTTATTCTGCCCGACTGACTACAGTTTCGGATTCTGTCGCCTCGACCCCGGCCAGCGGTCCTAACGGCACCGACGGCCGGCCGGCCAGCGATTGTGAGCGTTTTGTGTCGAGCTCGACACCCGGTACTCCGGGGATTGGGGCCTCAGGTGGAGGTGGGAGGAGAATCGAGCCGCCGTTGTGCAAGGACGGTCGCTTGGGAATGACGGCCTTCCACGATTGCTCCACGGGCCTGGCCCGGGCTCCCTTTTTGCGGAGGGCCCGCGCGCGTTCGACACCTAGCCGCCGTCGTGGCCGGGCACAGCGTGTCCCGGTCAGTTGGGTGTCACTCTCTCCCCCATCGAGGGCCGCACCCGACCCCGGCGCACACACACACAGGGCCGTCCGGGAGGATGGAGGCTGATTTTCTTTCTCTCGGGTCAGCGCTCTGGCCCAGCCGCCACCGCCGCCCGCGGCCCCAGTCTGACCCCCCCCCCTGCCCCCCGTCGGAGTCCGGGGTCGAGTCAGCTAGGCCTCATAGCTAAAGTGCAAGAGTGGCCCACGATGGCGGTTCGATCCTCCCCCGGTCCAACCTCGACCCTTGCAACAGGGAGAGAAGTTGTCACCCGAACAAACGGCAACCAGATGATTGGGTTCGTCGTTCTCTCGATTTTATTTTTCTCCCTAGTCCCGCCCCCCCGCCCCCCCGCTTGCCTATTCCCCCTCCCCCCCCCCCGTCCTGTTTCCTCGGCGGCCCCCCCTTTTTTGTTTTTTTTTCCCCCCTTCTTTTTGCGGTCCTCTTGGTTCCTACTCTGTTCGCCTTAAACAGGTAACTCCCATTGCATGGCACTACCATCAAAGTTCACCCTCATCCACCAGGTTCCCTGCATCATCAAACAGTTTATGAGAGAGCCTTCTGTTGCTGAGAATTATACTCCAGAAACCGAGTTGTAGGTCTGTTCTCCAACCCAGATCATAAATTGATCTTTATTGAGGTTCCCTGAAATTAGTACCCAATATCTCTTGATACGACCAAAACGGTCTATTCGGCCAAATCCTTGGCGAATCCGCCCCAGAAATATCCTTTTTAAAAAAATGATTGTTGCCAGTCCAACAACGGTTCATTCCGAGGGTGCGCTTCCGGCTCAGCTTCTGACGATTTCGGGTTTTATGAATCGTCAGTTTCCACCCTGTGAGATTGATGATGTTTGGACTGGAATTGTGCAGTTCTATCCACTGTGGTGGCGAGAATCGTCTTTCCGAACCAAACATAATTTCACTAATGCTATGGCATCTGTATAGAGTGGGCCCGAGGAAAAGTTTCGAGTTGTTTACGTCAATGATAGTGATAGCAACAGTGATGGCATCAGTGCAGACGGCCATCGGAAACCGTTGACCGGACCGTAAAAGCGTCCTTGTTCAAAGTCAAGAGGGGCCGGTGCCTGGGTTTTGCAACTGACCCGAACTCCCCCACAATGCTAAAGGTACCGCATCTGTGCACAGAGCGTGATAGGTCAAGGTGTCGTCATCCGCATCTGTCGCCATGATCCGGGACTGCCAATGTTTAAACCCGCAGGCGCTCGTTCTCGGCTATCGAACGCGTCGTCCGACTCACGGCGAACAACCGGCGCATGCGTATAAGCGGGTCTCGTCTACGTCAATGATAGTGATAGCAACAGTGATGGCATCAGTGCGACCGCCATCGGACCCGGTCACCGTCACGTATATAGCAAAAAATTAAATTATTAAAAAAAAAATAATCTTTGTCATAGTCGAGAGTGGTTGTCTGGGTTTGCAACTTGACCCGAACTACGCACAATACTAAAACGATGTCGAATCCGCCCACGAGCGTGTAGGTTTTGGTTAAGGGGTGTCGTTCATCAGAATCGGTCCGCAGATACCGGACTGCCAAGTTTACACACGCAGGCGTGTTCTCGGCTATCGAGCGCGTTGACGACTCCAGCGAAAAACCGGCGCATGCGTCTCAGGGTATCGTCTACCTCAGGAATGACATACCTTCGATTGACTGGCACAGTGTTCCTCGTCCATATCAGTTGACACTTGATTAGCGACACCGATAGTGGCGGTCACCTGCCATAGGAACCATGATCGTCACCGAGTAGAGTCTTGGTTTAATAGTACAGTCAGCACGGTTTGTAAATGTCCAGACACACCCACAAGCCAAAACGATTGGCCGAATCTATCCAACCGAGGCTGTAAATCAAAGGGTCGACTCATCCACTGTATCGCAGATTACCGCATACACCAATATTTTACACACGCAATGTGTTTCTCTGCTACTGTGCGCGTTCGACCATTCCCCTATGAAAACGGATCATCGTTTTGGTCAGTGAAACTGATAGCAACGGCCGCTAGATCGACTGCACCACTACCCTCAGCAACCGTAACCACCACTGAGTAAGTATCCTTCATATCATAGTCCAGGGTGCCACGCGTTTGCAACTGTCCAGACACCACCCGACAAGACCAAAAGATGCCCGCATCCGCGCCGCCGAGTGTGTAGTCAAAACATTCATCGTCCTATCCGTAGGAAGACGGGTCCCCCGATATTTCACGCCCGCCAGGGCCAGTGTTTATGCTACCGTGCGCGTCGTGCTAATACCCTTCACCCTGAAGACCGGCGCATGGTTCTCTTCTACGTTGTAGTCAGGGATACCGATAGCGAAACTGAGGGAGTTGTTATCACCATCCGAGGTTGTCGCTTCGACGAGGCGATAGCCGTAATGACTTGTAGGTAGCTCTGGCAGCGTTCCAATAGCCACGATGATATCACCGATGTGCGAGGGTGCGGGGTCACTGTGAGGAGTTCGCTTCTACGCTACCAGCGGGAATCGTGATGGTGGTGGTTTCCGCCCCATCAATACTTCCCTTGTGACACTGAGCGGCAGAACGATATTGAAAGGTGCCCCAATGGGCACTGTCCCCTTGAACTGGTTTTCTCCAACCTGCTCCAGTGACACAGTAATGGATAGGTCAACTGCGTTGTCACCCAGGTAGAGAGAACGTAGGGAAAAGCCAGTCCGGAAAAAAGTGTCTGCAGGCAGACTGCTCAACTCGTTGTTAGACGACTCAGCCAATCTTTTATAGGGAAGCCCCAGTCCGAAAAAAAATGTCTGCAGGCAGACTGCTGAGTTGGTTGCTACCTAAGTCAAGCCCAATCAGGGAAAACAATCCGGAGAAGATATCATCAGGTAAATTGCTCAAGCGGTTGAAAGACAAGTTGATCCTACTCAAGGAAGACAGTCCCGAAAAGAGGTCTATAGGCAGGCTGTTGAGTTGGTTGCTACCTAAGTTAAGACTGTTTATGGAAGACAGCCCCGAAAAGATACCAGTAGGCAGACTGCTCAGAGTGTTTTCAGCGAGTGAGAGCGAACGCAACGAAGACAATCCATCAAAATCGCCTGGTTTCAGTGCCGTGATGCTCTGGTCACTCAGATTAAAGTTGGTAATTAAAGCCAGATGTGCAGCGGTTACATCGTTGGCAGAATCTACACCTGGCACCAATGCCCACAATCGTATCACGGACCTGGGGAGTACGCTCGCTGACTGGGGTAACTCAGGTAGGTTGTTTTGCTCCTGTCCGTAGCCCGTACCTTGTGTGCCATATATTAACAACATTGCGGCGACGATTGACACCACGATTTTTTGCTTCACGGTTAGCGTTTTATAATGCACTCCTTTTGATCGGTTTTTCGATTGCAACGTGCAATCGGGTTCTTGTATGGAAGATTGGAAGAATAAAAGTGTGTTATCTTCCACCCTCCAATCTTCCATATTTCTCTGATAAGTGTTACTTTCGTATCAACATCTTTCGTGTTGCTGTGAACTCTCCTGCTGTGAGCGTATAGAAATAAATCCCACTCGCAACAGGTTCACCGAACTCGTTTCTGCCATCCCAATACGCCGCACGGCTCCGGTTCTGATACATACCCGCGGGTTGATGTCCGAGTGCCAACCGTCGAACTACCTGTCCATCCACGGCGTAGATGGAGATCGTGACCTCTGCGGGTTTATCCAACTGATACGGTATCCACGTCTCCGGATTAAACGGATTCGGATAGTTTGCTAAGAGTCCTGTCTCTTTCGGAGTTAACACTGCGAGGAGTTGCTCTAAGAAGAGAATCCCTTTTTGCGCCATTGCATCCGTGAGGTTGAAGTGCTGTGCCTGAGATAGCCACGATTTAACATCGGCAGCGGTGAGCATCTCCAAAGATTGTGGGTGTAGAGACGGTGCGGCGGCACTGTTGCCCAATGCGCCAGCAACAAGGACAAGATCTTGAATATTGACCTGTCCATCGCCGTTGACATCTGCGGCGTTTTGTCCTGTCTTGCCGAGGTTTGCGGCAACTAACACCAAATCTTGGATGTTTACGATACCATCACCATTCACATCGCCCTTGAGTCCAGTTGGTTCAGTTATCTCTGCGTTTTCAACACTCGGAGCATAACCTATTCCTTCATTGTCTGTAAGGATCACGTCAGATAACGTCAAAGCGGATGCCTTCGCTGCGATGACCTCAAAGGCGAGCGTAGCGAGAGTGCCGTCACCATTGCTTTCGCCTGCAAGAGAGGCAGCGTTCAGTTTAACAAGATTTCCCTCCACTTTCGGTTGTACAAAGAACGCCCCAGCAGGCAAATAGTCGCATTTGCCCCCGAAACATAGCGGAGGGCAGTTGTATCAAACTGCACTGTTGCTTGATACCCTGCGACGGCTTCCCCGCTTGCGATGTTCAGACGAACCTCTAACTGTCCACCAACAGGAGGGGATGCTACTGAGGATGGTGAGATGCTCACGACGGCATCCGTGTCTGCTGGTGTTTCTGGAGGCGTTTCTGGCGTAGTGGAGGGGACCTCATGTTCTGCCCCAGTAGAAACAGGGAGTTCTGCAGTAAACGCGGGACCGTCGTAATCTTCTATTGCTTTCGCACCTACAGTGAACGTGAGCGTGCTTTCTGTATTGATATTCCCATTGAATTCCAGCGGGATTGTTACTCGCGTGTCGCTGACACGCTCCACATTGTGCCGCTTAAATGTTACCCCGGCAATGCCTGATAGCGTCACATTCTGACTGACGTAGTTCCAATTCGTGTCGTATCTTTTCCCGCTCAAGATTAGAGTAATCACACTTCCATGCAGTGTTGCCTCAGTTAGTGAAGCCGCAGTTGATGCATTTAATGCCGTGGTTCCACCTACATCTGCAGAAACAAGTATCTCTGCGGTGAGCGCAGGCCCGTTGTAGCTCTTTATTCCCCCCGGTTCCATAGTAAAGGTTAGCATGGTATCCTTGTTAATAGTACCATCATACGTAAGTATAATCCTTATTTCCGTGTTGCTGACCTTCTCTATATCAGTCCGATCAAAAGTGATGCTTGGTAATACCAGATATCGTAACAGCGTCTTTGATTTTTGTACGGAGATCAAAAGCACCGCTGCTCAACTTCAGCGTCACGATACCCCCATGCAGTGTCATTCCCGTCAGCGATGGAGAAGATGATACCGTTAGGGTCGGGCCTCCTTTTTCCCGGATAACCTCAATATCTACATCCAAATCCGGATACTCATCCAAAGCGGCGAAAGAGCGGATGTATCCGTGATAGGATTATCCCTAAGTGATACCTTTCAAGATATATTAAGTTTGCGAGAGGGGTAACATCTTTGATTCGATTATCTCGAAGGTCCAAGTCCTCCAGCGATTCAGAAAGTGCGCAAGTGGAGTAACGTCGCTGATTTGATTACTCGCGAGATCTAACGTCGTCAACCGTGTCAGCGTTGTAAGTGGACTGAGGTCACGGATCTGATTATGACCAAGATACAACTTCGTCAGCGATTCCGCTTGTGCGAGTGGTGTAATGTCCCTGACTTGATTATACGAGAAGTATAACAGCGTCAGTTTCTTAAATTGTGCGAGTGGGCTAATGTCAACGATTTCATTATTACTGAGACTCAACTCTCTGAGCTCCGTGAGTTGTGCAAGGGGAGTGATGTCACTAATCTGATTAGCGTGGAGTTCTAACATTGTTAATTCTATGAGTTGGGTAAGCGGGCTAATATCGGTGACTCGATTAAAACCAAGATTCAACTCTCTGAGTTCCATGAGTCCTGCGAGCGGGCTAATGTCACTGATTCCAATACTACTAAGATTCAACTCCCGGAGTTCCGTAAGTCCTGCGAGCGGGCTAATGTCAACGATTTCATTACCCGTTGGACCACCTGCGAGATCCAACTCCCGGAGTTCGGTGAGTCCTGCGAGTGGCGTAATGTCACTGATTTGATTGCGCCAGAGATCTATCTGGATTAGTTGCGTGAGTTGTGTGAGTGGCGTGATGTCATTAACGTTATTAGCACTTAAGCGTAACGTCTTAAGTTGAGTTGCATGCTCCAAGCCAGTAAGGTCAGTTATCGCCGGTAAACGCAGGTCCTCCAATAATGACCCATTAGCACTCAGTTCGGTTAATTTTATCAGTTCCGCTTTAGGAATTCTGAGAATGCCAAATGTGTCTAGAGTATTAAGCCCTAATGTTCTACGGACCATTAGGGCTAAACTGGTATCTACGAATTCGGCAAGAAGTGTATTCTCTAACCATGTTGTTCCCTCACTTATCGCAGACCACGGCCTTGGAGAAGGTGGATTATTGTTACACTCGGAGAGGTTTGTATCTCGGTAACGTGCTTCGTATGTAACACCAGGCTCAAGGTCAGTGAAACTGGCACTGATTATGTAATTTCCGCCAGGGAGGGAATGGATTTTATCGGGACCTATGAGGAGCGAAATAGTTGAGCATTTTGTTATCCACTCTCCTTGAGGTGATTTTCGACGCAACTGAATTTGGTAAGCTTTTTCATCAAACTCGAAGAGGGAATCTGTAAAACCAACTTTAATAGAAGTATTAGTTTCACCGATGACTGTAGGGGCATTATCTCGACCATAACTAATGCCTTGCACACCATTTATCAACATCATTACTGCGAAAATTAACACAATTATATTTCGGCTCACAACTAACGTTTTCATCATAAATTCCTTTTATTGATTTCGATTGCAACGTGCAATCGGGTTGAATGGATTTGGATAGTTTGCCAAGAGAGCAGTCTCTTTCGGGATTAACACTGCGAGGAACCGCTCTAAGAAGATAACCCCACTTTGTAATGTCGCGTCTGTGAGACCTAGTTGCTGTACATCTGATAGTCCCAATTGACATCTGCTGTAGTGAGCATCTCTAAAGATTGCGGGTGTAGAAGAAGGTGCGGCGGCACTTCTGTCTAGTTCGGCAGCGAAGAGGAGGCGATTTAGGTCGTACTATGTCTACATATTTTCGGGTTTTACTATAATAGTCATTATTAATTTTTTTATATTAACTTTACATTCGTTTTTATTTTGCGTCAATATTATTATCCAAACGTTTAGGGTCATTCAGGTTTAAGAATTTTACGAGTTGTGCTATTTAACATATAGTATATTTATCATTCACATATTTGTCTTGTTTGTGGTTCAAAAGCACGTCACTAGGACGTTTGCAAACGTCACATAGTACACAACATAAGCACTCTTTGAACATGAATGCGGAAAAATTCATTAAACTGGCAGCGAAAATTGTCGGTGAAGCCACTGTCGAGGAATACCTATACACTATAAGTAGCGAGGTTAGGAAACCTCGCCAGCGGTAAAGTGACAGTTTAGTTTGAATTTTCGGGGCATAGGGGCGACTTTGGCGTGAAAAGCAAATTTTAGGTAAGTGATAATGGGCGGATACGGAGATCCGCGCTACAAAGTATAGAAGGGTATTGTGGAATTGTTTCTACAGGAAAGGTGTGTGTACTGCTACAAGGGCAACGAAATCGGTGCGCCGATCTGGGAGGAACGATACGTCGCCTCTGCCAACTCAATGCCGTCTCTGCCGATGCGTCCGTGGGTTGTCGGTTCAGTGGCATACGGACAACGGGTTGCGAAGCACGGCAAAGGGAATACGGATTTTCAGTTGACGCGAAGGTTATTGGGGATTTCGATGTAAGAGATACTGATAGAGTATGTAACACTACCCTATCAGGTAAATTCTTGTGTGTTATCTATTGTCTTGTGGCACATCAAACATCGGTTTAGACTCTTGAGCTTGGACGATGGATCCGTAATGGATGTGACTGGTATACCTTGGTGAGATTGGCATTATCAGTCGGTCAGGGTGCTGCACGTGAACCTGGAAAAGTTCACCGGCTGGCACGTGGGTATCGGGTTCTTCAGGCCCATTATCTTTCAGGGTGGCATCGTTCCATGGTGGTCCCGGTATACCCGCCTCCAAAAGTGCCTCACGCGAGATAGGTGGTAGTGGTTCACTAAGACGAATTAAATTTTCATCAAGATAAGTGATTTCGTGTTTCTCAGGAATTGCACCTTCAGAAAGTAACGCAAATTGCTGTTTTGGCGTAAGTTTCTCTCCCAAAAACACAATTTTTTTTCCATCGCGTTTGACGTAGACGCGTCCTTTTTTGTATGGAAAAAAGGTTTGGGCTTGAGGTCCCCCAAAGAATCCGCCCATTAAGTCCGGGTTGGCTAACAGCTCCGCTTGCATCTGTTGGTGTTCCCAAATCATCCGATTCACAAATGCCACTTTATAGGTATCGAAATCATCTGTCGGTGAAATTCCCTGTTTACCGGATTGCCATTCTTCCGGCTTATCTTCAAGGTACACTAACCGACGTCGCGATGACAGATACTGCGAATAGTCGTCGGTATTTTCGATGGGTACCCTTTTATCAAGGAGCATCTGAATCCATTCGGCTGGTGGGTACTGCGCATCTAATTCTTTGAGGGATGCCTCTCCGTATAGATACTTAGTCCCGTGACTGTATTCCTCATGGAACGATTCCATAATTGTCTCAACAGTTTGGGGTCCGAAATGTTTCTCGGGTCCTGTGTTCTCTATCGTCACTTCGATTTTGTATTCTTTCATGTCATAAGGTGACGGATACCTCTTTTTAATCTCAACGGTTTGTGCTGTGAACTGCTCGCGAACGCTCGTGTGGATGTTAGTGAAGAGCACATCATCAATTTGTGTAATTAAGTCCCTTTTTTCCCACTCTTCTAAAACAGTTCCGACGATTGTTTCGGTTGTTTGATCTACCCAATTCTTCCATAAACCCGTTGGGATATCCGAGGTCACTAATCGGTCTATCTGTTTCTCCAAATCGCTGTTTTGGGACGGCTGTTTACCTGAAAGAAACGGGAGTGCAGTTGAAAACTACCAAAATTGAGATCAACAGTAACGCTGTTTTACTCGGCATTTTTGGTCTCCAAAGACTTGCTAAAATTTGAACAATTTCGCAAAGTTACGTTTTTGTACTGTATGTGCAAACGAGACACAAAGACCATACACTGTGGGAAAACGCGGTGGCATTACGGCTATCGCTATAACGGTAACGAAATCGGTGCACCGATCTGGGAGGAACGATACGTCGCCTCTGCCAACTCAATGCCGTCTCTACCGATGCGTCCGTGGGTGTCGGTTCCGCTTCACCAGCGATGCATTGGAGCCAATGATCGATGCTCGCGCCTTTCGCTGCCATGCCCCAATATCGTTGTTGACGCTGCGCCTCCGGCACATTGCGATAGGTACCGTCATCTGGCACGGCGGCAGTGAATTCTTCCTCGGATGCCATGTCGTGGGTTTTCCAACGGAGTCCATGCCGAATCAGCGTCGCAGAACCTCTGCTGGTAACGAGACCGTTACCTCTATTTCCGATTTCCGCTGCCCAACTCTTAATCATCATCCCGACACCGCCGTTTTTGAAATGCACGGTTAGCACGGCGTTGTTTTCAACGGCTTCGTCAACTGGTGGATAAGTGCCACCGAGGGGGACATGACTCGTAAACCCGTAGACAGTCGAGGCGGGACCGTGTATAGCCAGCCACACGCAGAGATCGAGGTTGTGGATGGCTTGCTCTAAACAACATACCACCCCACCGATTCTGCTGGACAAAGAGCCACGGATGCCGTTGTCCGTGAGAATCTCAATGCCGACTTGATAGAATACGCCATCGAACCCTCGCTCTATACCTTTCCTCCATTTTGCCTCCGTTTTTGTCTACCCTTTTCCCCGCCAACCCTCTCCACCCGTCCCTCTTAATCCCTCTCTAAGGTGCCGAGCGTGCCAGTCGTCTAATAGCGATTTCAGTTTCATGTATCCGGGATCGAACCGCATCATATAAGCTACCATCAGGAGCACACCCGCATTTTCAGCGGCGGCGATCATTTCGTCTCCCTCAGCGACGTTCACAACACATCGGTTTTTCCATTAAGATGTGTGTGCCCAGCATCGGTGGCGGCGCGGGTAATTTCAAGGTGCGGACGCGGGTGCAAACACACATCAACTGCATCTATATCTTGTCTATCGAGAAGCGCACGGAAAGGATTATAGATTGCAGTGATGTGATGTGAACTGTATTATGTGCATCCGCGCCACCTGTCCGCCGGTTACATCAGGACCCCTCTGCGTTCATTCGCAGATGCTCCTCGCCCGTGTATCTTTTACTCTTTTTCTTCAGTCGGCTTACGCATCGCACACAATCCCATCTATGCGCGCGGTCCTTTTTTCTTTGCACTCGTCCTGCTCGGTCTTCCCCTTGAGCCATAGGGACGCTAGTCGCGAGTGGCGTTCGGAAGATAATCCCGCCACATCATCAACGCGCCAACTCGCAATCTTCTCGCATGTCTCTTCTCCTTCGAGAACTGTCAATTTTCCGCGGCTCAACTCTCCGATATTTCACGAGGCCAGACACTACCGGTTTCAACCACACGGGGCGGCCCTTCGCCTCAGGAATTGGGTATTCTCTCGCTGCATGAACGTCCTGACTCCTGATATAATTCAAGGACTGCAGCAAAAGCGTCTTTGACGTTTTCTAATGCCTCAACTGGCGAATCTCCCTCGGTGACCAACTCCGGCAATAAGGGAGAAGTCGCTGTATATCCACCCTCAGCTTGTGGAGTTAGAACAAGTGGTATTTTGTCATTCCATAAGATTCCTCCAGTGGTAGCATCATAGCAGGGGAAATTATCATAATTGTGTGAAAACTGTCAATAAGCGGAATTCAATCGTTTTTGGTTGTCAGTTTTACTCACCCTACACCTGAAGTCTTACAACACCGAATCATGTTCAATAGAATGCGTCTTAGGATAGGAGGCGGTGCCCAGTCTGCCTCTCTAAAGCGAGTGCGAATGTTCAGCATATAATCGCGTGTTTGCATCCGGGTTGTTCGGTTCGCCGAGCGTCCGAAACCATACGGCACAAGCAAGGCGCGCTTGCGGCGGTTTTACCTGCTTGTATACTTTCACGAGGGTAGGGGTATTGAAACTGTGGAATTCCCGCCTCTTCAACGGCACGTTGTATCAATCCTCCAGACTGCTTGGCATCGCGGTCACACAGGGTTAAGAGCAACGTCGACACACCGTCAGCTTTATAAGCAGCGTCCAAAACTCAGGAGCGAGAATTGCGTAATGAGGCGGTACGGTTCTTTCGTAATGATCCCATAAAACATGAGTGCCTACGGTTTAGGTTTTAGGGATCGATTTACCTGCGGGTGTCTCGCAACTCTCTGAATCTATCACAGTGGAACGCAAGGTCGCAGCAATTCGAGACCACGTTCATCATAAGCCAACGCTTTTATGTCCAGTATGAGTGCTTGTGTCTGAATGGAATTTGGAATCTCGCGGTACGAACAATCTCTTCTCAAAAAGGATTCTGCCCATCGAGAGAGAAAAAACCGGCGGTGTAATGCAGAACAACTCTACAGTCGTTTCAACGCAAGTTAGCGGTTGT
>CASHTH010002932.1:0-29311 GCA_030341885.1 Geodia barretti
ATGACCTGTTCAAATGAATAAAGCGGAAAAATCATTCTCAAAATACTGAAGGGGAGATGTCATGTATAATTATAGTTGTTGTGCCTCTTGCTGTGATAATGACCCTGTTTCTTCCTTTTCTGGGATGCTTCAAGCCATCCTAGATCCCATTCAAATGATTTTTCCACGTGTTTCATATGAAAAGCGTCTGACCAACAATGGGATCACGGAAGTGAAAGTCGTCGATATAGAAATATCTGTATGATCGAATTCTACCGTGCCTTGACGGACTGAGAGATACGTATGAGGTCTTGAGATGTATAGCTAGATAGGGCCGATAGACTAGTGCTAGTGCTGTTTTAAGGCCCAGGGACGTCGATTCTCACTGAGTTTTTAAACATTGTGTAACGCGATCACGACCTGTGCTCATCCTATATCAGAGCGTCTACTGGACACTCTATACCTTATGGTTATTACAACGCACTCTGATCTGCCAGTGCACATTGACGCTCAGGGCTTGTGTCAGTATATTATGAACTGAGTAGTAATAGGACGAGACACTTTCAATGCTCCTTAGCTGCATCCAATACCAATATTAACACATTTCATACAAATTGTATAGGTATTATAACTCTGTGAGTTTAAACTGCGAGAAATATTTTCCACATCCTGCTTCACATATCTCAGCTAGTGACAGTGATGTTATGCACTAGACACACACCGTCCATACAGAGGTATTTAGCGGGTGTCAGTCGGTGCGAATTGCAGACAGAGACAGCTATGGAGTGGCGACAGTCACAGTGGTAGGTCACATCTCCACTGCAACTGAGACAACAGCCGCACGCACTCCAACTCAGGGACAGGGTGCGTCGTCACCAAACCACCAACAGAGGCGGTGAGGAAATACGCGGACCCACTCCAAAGGAACTCAAAAATGACCGAACATCTAAAACTCAACCTAATTATTCAAGAAAGAAAACCCTACAATCTTACTTCCCTTATCTATATATCATATATATTATATAGTGTGGTGAAGGGTAACTAAAAGAGTGCCTCCTAGACATAGACATATGCTGACTTTCTTATGCCAATGATACTGTGGGTTGGGGTAAAATGAAAAACAAAAATTTATGCTGGAAGACTGCACATGGAAGTCGGTCTTGGTGACACAGAATTTTATAGCGGGTGTGTACAGGAATGTGAGAGTATATAAAAGGAGTGTAATTAAGACGAAGAACAGGAACTTAATTAAATCCTTCCACTGTGTTCTACTATTGGTTCTATTCTTAGGAAATGATACAATGATCAAAGTGCAAACCCTCAGCGAACTGCGCTAATGCGCGTATCGCTCATTGTTGGGCTGGGCTATTAGTATGCATTTACTCTGTCTCCACACGTAGTACGTAGCTCACGGAGAGTCCAGACACAGCTAGCGACAGTAGTCCAGTACGTAGATTGCATGCGGGAATGATACCACCTCGTTCTTGTGCCTGCTAAAAGGTATATACAGGATCAGGTTGAGTAAGCCAGTGCATTTATGCATTATTATGCCTTTTTCGCTGTGTTTTCACAGCATATACTCTCGACACAGTCGTTTACAGGGAAATCACTATTTGTTTTCAGGCTCACAGTTGTGTGAAGCCGTTGATACTCGCGCACTAAGCTTGCGCCTCGCAGCCTTATAGTGCAAAATAAGCATCGAGCACACACACAGAACAAGTACTGTTCCCCATCGTATGGGCGCCGCAGGCGTTAATTAAGCCTGTGTACTGCCACGCTTCCAAGCAAAACATTACAGGGTGGTGCACAGCGCGCATCTATAAACAAGACATACAAATGCGCCAATGAAAATACTTACCAACAAGCTAACCCGACAGAGGATATTTGACCACTGCTTTTCTAGATCACATGTCTCATTAACACGATAGGCTCTTGCCCATTACTTGTGCAGCATACATCTGTATTAAATGTGTCACATAAAATTTATGTTGGTAACTCAAAAAGTTTAGTGCCATGTAGCTAGGCCTCACATGACTTCCTGTAGAGTACAGGAGATCATGTAGCTACACAAAAGCCTTTTTTGTGCTTGAACAGCAAAAGGGAGATGTCCTATGCACAAAAACACGGTCTGGTAACCGGGGACAGCAAGATAGTTAGTTTGTAGTTGTTAGCCAGTACCAGCTTTCTGGGTTCAATAATTCCGATGTATAATTATTAGCTGGTTGTTTCCTTCCAAAAATGATTTCTCAGACTTGACTGATTCATGCACATAAATGTATGCTCTTGAAAACTAAACATGGCATTGGTCTGGGTACTGGGGAAGACAAGTAAGTGTGGGCAAGCGTCACAACATTCTGGTATCTATTTCCGTTCTTTCTCTCTCCCTCCAGACCCACGTGCTTAATTACTCTTTGGTGTTCATAGCACAACATATAGAACACATTACAGTGGCAAATGATCACAGTTGAATCACAGTTGATATATACAGCAATGTGTAAAGTTTGTATTATGTTCTACCCATGAGAGTTACATAAAAAGCTAATGATAGATAGTGCAATAATTACACATACTCCTGGACCACCTGCAAGCAAGGTACGTAGTAGAATTGTGAACAATTAAACTATTATCGGAACTCTCTCATATACTCACTGATAAGAGGATTAACAGATGTAGCATGTCCTGAACCACGAGGTGGTTCATCGATCGTGGTGGTACCCTCACTTTGTTGAACCTTAAAGATTAACATAATAGTGTAGCGCTATACTGTGAGGTGTCTAGCTATGAACACACATTACATAACGGACAAACCAATCACTCAGGGATTTCACAATAAAAAGGATTTTTTTCAGGGATTATCCTCATTCCTGGCCCTCCACAAAAGTTAAATATATTGCACGTGATCCTTAAAGGCTGATTCACTTGCGTGAAAGTGTCTGCTGGGGACAAATTTACAGGGAATGTGACTTACATTCACCAGTGCTATATAGAGCAACCAGACCCACCATGTTTGTGTGTGTGTATACCGAGAAAGAAAACATACCTACTCTACCATTCCATGTTTCTTCACAGGTATTTGTCACAGCAACCAGTATAAGCTTGTCACTTGTTGAGCTGAAGACTTTCGGAAGAGGAATCACAAAGTTGCCTGTCGTTATATTCATTGCCAATGTCACTAAGTCTGTGTTTTGGCAGACAGGACAGGAGAGAGTCACATTGGAGGCGTACCAGCTGGAACTGACATTGGTCAAGATTAATAAGCCGTCATCAAGACCACTCTCAGAGAGAGGGGTGGTGCTGCAACTGCAATATGAAATCTGTCAGAATAACTCTCATGATTTAGATTTAAGGTGTGCATAATAGAAAGAATGTTTGGCTTGAGATACAAAGTTCCAAATACCAAAGACTCACCTAGATTGGTGAAGACTTGATACTTCTCTCCAATGGATATTATCAGACGCTGTTGTTGGTATCTCATCTCAATATAAATGGTCAGTGTATAGTTGCATTGTGTTCCTTCAAAAGTGACACACATGAAACATTAATATTTATTGATAACCTGTCACCTTACCGATGTTGTTTATTTGAATTTCGTTAAAGAATACCACAAAATTTCCCACTGACATGCTTTGCTGCTGACTTGTGAAACTAACTGTCTCATCCCCAGAAGTCATTTCACCACCTACTGCACCAGATATCTTCAGTACACGGGAGGCCTTTTCCCCGCAATAGCCACTTACAGCATACTCAACAACTGAAAGGATGACGAAAGAGAAAAGTGAAAGTAGCAAAAGTGTTTGCAAGCCATTAATACAGCTAGGTATGTCTCAAATCGTACTCTCAAGAAAGCAGCATGCCCAGTCTCTGCTATGAGCACACACGACAGAAGGACGTTCTATAGAGGCTGAAGTGTTACTAATACTGATGTACACATCCCTGCCCTTCATACTCACACTAGAGGGGTTCTTTGTGTGTGTGTGTGGTGTAGTAGTGGGTGGTGGAGATCCCCACACCATTTAACAAAAACATACCATTTTCGTGTATATGTGCCAGAAGAGCGGGCAGAGCAATCAGCACCATACAAGAGAGCCATTTTTTAACCTATTGTGGAGCAAAGCCAGTAACAACACACCACAGAGCCACAGTCGGCATGCATGAGTTGTGTAGGGAGACGACCAATGTATACTGTTTATGGACATCTCTGAACACCAAATCTCTGTGGGAACACCCCCAAAATGGCATTACAACTCTTTATGTTAGTAAAAGGGCTAAATTCATAGCAACTCACCATCGTCGCTATCGTGTTATCTATACAGAAGCCACCGCCTACTATATACAGTATGACACAAAACGGCGCAATAATTGGAATTAGCTACATTACATCATTGGATGATGTAATGTTATGATGGGTAGATTCCTGTTATGCATCAGCAGCTACTCACGCCATATCCTTGAGTCACCACCATGAAATTCGGATAACAAAACATGTTGTAAGAGGTGTATTCTCATCGACAACCACATAAGTTTTTTCTAAGGGGTAAATGTATGTATTCTACACACAGAAGGTTTATGATGCAGAGCCAAAGCAGTGCCCTATTTTCAAAATAAAAAAAACAGTCCCAGTGTCTATCCAAGTGCCTAGCTTGTCCAATTAAATTATGCTATTTCTAACATAGCCCAAATAGGAAGACCACTTATTAGCTTGCTGGTAACAGCAAGGTGAGCTAGTTAACATTTTTACGTCCAAGGCGGTGGTGCAGCTATATATAGCTAGCTACAACAAAACTGCAAAAACCTTGCTCTTGTCCTTGAAGATCCACCACACCCCCAGAAGGTTCTCCACAATCGGTACACTTCTACGCGTTGCGACGAAAGAAGGACGCAAACGTGAGCAGGGAGGCTCGCTTGGTGCACTCTAGAGCAGTGATATTCAGGTTCGCCCACTGAGGCGCTGGGACCGACAAGCATGCGCACTGTGGTTGTCATTGTCATGCGCACATGATAATGCGTTCTTCGCACATTTCTGTAACTCATTGATGCAAAATTTTAGGCAAGGAGTACGCCTCATTTTCTATCATCATAACAGTTTCTGCTTGTTCTTTCCGAGGTTCTTTCACTTTCACCTCCTCATATGTAGGGAGTTGTTTATTCCTGTGATTCGCTCTTCGCTTGTGATATTGAGAGTACAAACAACCAAGTAACATTCCCAAAGGAAACGAAACCAAAAACACAGCTCCTCCAGTGATAAGATACAAGTAAACAGCATCTTCACGTTTGTTGTTGGAAAAGTACGTCTCTGCAAAAATGCATAAAATCATACGATGCCAAAGCAGCTGGGACACACCTGTTTCAAAACATCCCTGAGTGGAAGGATCGGGGAACCAGGTCCCGTTGGCTGTACACACAGCCACACGATTCACATCATCTCCTTGTAGTTCCAAGCTTCTGCCACATTCAATAAGGGCCTTTGAGCTTCTTTCAGTGCCAGTGTAATGAAGAGTACCACCCATTGGAGCAAGTGGAGTTCCACAGTCGACTGCAGAAAAATTGGTTAAAATAATATGCATTATAAATCCTTTAACCTTGCTTGGTGCACTCTAGAGCAGTGATATTTGGTGTCCATTCTCCAGACGAAGAGCACTTGGACACCATCAGTTCAGTTGGTTCATATCCGCTGTCACATTGGTAGACAAGCACTGATCCAAGAACACTTCTTTCTTTATCTGTGTGTGAATGTGGCGGTAGCATCGGAGCACTGCAGTGTGCTGCATCACTATAGAGCAATGACTATTTCACATTAGTGATATAGTGTGGGGAATTCTTTGTGTGTACCTCAAAATTATGTTCGAACACTTGATTTCCGATGGGTCTGGAGTCCAGGAGCTATTGCTTGAACATTTCAAGACAATTTCCTCATCATCAGCACACACAAACTTTACTTGACTTCCCTCGTGTGTGGGTATGACCGTATTTTCCTGGTTACTAGCATTAGCTGATAACAAATCTGGAAGTCCGCAGCTCACTGTGATAATGATCACAGACGCTTATATCTCAACAAAAATATTACAATGAAAACATACCAGAGTAGATGCTAGTAATGTTAGCAGGTGGGCCCATTCCTCCACAGTTTGTAGCAGTATTTTGCATTATGTACATTTGGTTGTAGTGTAATGTTATGTACAATTTGTTTCGCCTGCCTACATGGGTGTGTAAGGAATGCAGAGATCTTAGTGTAGTGGTGTAGTTCGATATTCCCAGTCCACCATCGCTCTGTGGTCTTGTCCACTCCAACAGAACTGTGAAAGTCTCAATGTCATGATGTGTAGTTGTGTAAACGGGAGAGAGTGGGCTTGATGGAGCAACTGTCAAATGGAAGATCAGATACATGCTGTGTTTAAGGTGTGCAATATCAACTTACCTCCATAATGGTGCAAAATGCAAGCTGACTCAATTTCATCCGAGGCGCCATTGCCACACCACACTCTCTTATTGTGGAAGCTTCCATGCGCTAAGATGGTCAGAGTAGATGTGATTTGTCCAAGGTAAATCATATTAGGGACAACGTTAGTGACATTAGCAATAATTAGTCCTTCTTCGACTACTGTTCCAACTGGGTCATGCTGAACACTAAGTATGATGGAGTTGCTTTCAAAGGTATGGAAAGACTCCACTGCCCATTGCAGAACACCAGTGTTAGGTACAGTACATGTATATATCACAGATTCTCCTGGACAAGCTGCAGTCCTATTCTCACTGTTGATGCTGGACGAGAGCTCAATTCCACTTCTCAACTGTACGCATGCTGCTGGAAAAATGTTATCAATAATGCTGGGTAAAAGAAAGAAAGAGCTAGACCACCTGAGAGAGCTTCTGCGGATACTACTAGCACTGGGATAATTACGAAGAGCTGCTCCATTGTAATACAATGCATCCAGCCGTGTGCGTCTATATAGCCTCCGCGTGCGCATGCGCGCGAGCCGTTCACTTCATTCCGAATGGTTTTAGTTCCCGGGGACTGTGTATAGCTAGCTAGCAACGCATGCAGCGCTAGCCTCGTTAATTCCCAGGCCTTCCGCGAGAGAGAAGGCCTGGTGCGCACACTGTTCGCGCATGCGCATAATTTCCCCAACATTCCGGGAATTCCGTATCACGTTCGATTTCTCCGTGTGCATGCGCGAACAGTGTGTGACCAACCAGGTACCAGGCTAGGCCGGCCTTCTCTCTCTCTCGCGCGCGCGCGGAAGGCCTGGCAGTGTAATGCATGCAGCGCCAGCTGTTTTCCCCGCCTATATATAGAGAGCGAGCCAAGAACAATTCTTCGCTAATATCCTTTTGTCGTCTGTAGGACCAGCTAAGTCCGTCCTTTCAATTCTACGAGAGAGGCTGACACAACTTCCGCTGGCGGAATCTATGACTTGGCCTACTATTTGAAGAAGTGGATGGTCCAATTTGTTGGGCCTTTATTACTCTTCATTGACTGTTAGCTGCAGACGAACTACAGGAGCTTTTACCAAACCATCGGTAAGGCTGAATAATATGATACAGCTAAGCAGTACGGCAAATTCACCACAAGAGGCAATGTATGGTAGCTATACACGAAGGGAGTATATACAAGTCATGAGCTATAGCTGTGCATGCATGCAGCCCAACAATTGTTTGGCTCGCTAATGCTGTTACCTTAATTATAGCTATGTGATGCCCACCTTTGTAACTGAGATTCATACCTAGGCACAAAAAAAAATTATTGCAGCACCACGTGAGTATTCACAGAATTCCTGTGCCGTATCCGTATATTATAGCACATGTATTATTATGGTGGTTGGTTATGCTGGTTATCGGCAAGATAGACAGGATAATCAGTGCATCAGAGACAGACATAGGACTGATAAGCTAAAACATGTTTTTTACTAATCCTGGGGTTGATGTCCGTGGTCTGTCCATCATGTGGGCCTACTGTTTACGCCATACTATATAGTAGTATATTGAGGCCTTGTTGGTAAGAAACCAATCAAGCAACAGGGGTATTACCGCCAATTAGAATGCATTACCACGGTGGTCGGCCCTCGCACTATGCTGAGGTAAGCACTTAGCCAGCTGTAATTATGATGAGCATGCAAGCACGTACATACCATGTGTACTATTAATAGTAGCCAGGGATAAGTGCTATTAACAGAAGCCGGGGATAAAATGGCGTCGTGTGTACTCTACGTTGTGAGTTCCTTGTAGGGTTTGTTATAATTTATTGCCATATATATTGTGTCTGCAGGTGTTGTGGCTACTGGCATTCTCAGCGATCATACCCAGAGGCCAAATTCCCAATGGAAATAGTGAGTGTTTGCGTAAGTGTAGCCACAACTAGACACCCGGGCAGTTATGTTCTCTCAGTATTCACATTGTTTCGGGCATGCTGACCTGGCACGTTTCATGATAACGTCCGTTTGGATCGTGAATGTTCGACCGATGAGGTAGACATGGAATGCCTGCACCCCCAACTTGATGGCCAGACACTCCTTCTCGATCGTCGAGTACCTCTCTTCTCTGGGGAGCAGCTTTCGGCTGAAATAAGTCACCGGCCTGTCACTACCATCAGCATCTGTTTGGCTTAGGACTGCCCCTACACCTCTGTCGGAGGCGTCTGTCTGGAGCATGAAAGGCTTGTCCCAATCAGGACTCTTCAGTATCGGGGTCACACACAGGCACTCCTTCAGCTGATCAAAGGCTGCTGCACACTCAGGAGTCCAGGTTACCTGGTTAGGCTTAGTCTTACATGTCAGGTCTGTCAGCGGTGCTGCGAGTGTTGCGTAGTCGGATATAAACTTGCGATAGTATCCCGTGAGACCGAGAAACGATCGTACTTTCGTCTTTGTGGTCGGCTGCTCGAAATTCCTGACCACTTCAATCTTCGCTGACTCTGGGCATACCTTGCCGCTCCCGATGACTTGTCCCAAGTAGCCACACTCAGACATCCCGAACTGACACTTTTTCCATTTGACTGTGAGCCCCGCCTCCTGAATTTTCCCCAGAACCACTTCTAGATGCTGTAGATGGTCGCTCCATGTCTTACTGAACACAATTATGTCGTCTATATACGCGCCAGCAAAGTCGTTCAGTCCGTTCAGTAGCTTGTCAACCATCCTCTGGAACGTGGCAGGTGAGTCCTGCAAGCGAAAGGGCATCCGTGTGAACTGGTACAGCCCGAATGGTGTTGTAAACGCCGTCTTCTCGTGGTCCTCCTTGGCCACAGGCACCTGCCACTACCCCTTCGTGAGGTCGAGTGTGGTGATGTAAGGTGATCCTGCCACCAGGTCAATGAGGTCATCTATGTGTGGCATTGGGTAGGCGTCCACCTTCGTGTGCAAGTTGAGTCGTCGGTAGTCCATGCACAGCCGCAATGACGAGTCCTTCTTTTTGACAATGACGAGTGGGGAGGCCCAGTCACTGGAGGAGTGTTCTTCTATGATCCCGTGGTCCAGCATCTCTTCCAACTCTCGTCGGACATCCTGACGAAGTGCATGGGGGATTCTGTACGGTGCCAAACGCACTGGCCTCGCCTCACCGGTGACTATTCGGTGCTCCATGACAGTCAGGTGCCCTGGGAGAGACTGGAACACCGACCTAAAACGGTCCAGCAGGCTCTCCAGCTCTTGGTTTTGTCCTGTAGTCAGCTGGCTTCCCCTCTTAGGTTGCCCGTCATCTGTCTCGTTCCATGCAGGGACCTCCTCCGGCTCCATCTCTTCTGCTGCTCTCTGTGCCAGAAACACTGTAGCCATTGGTTGGTGCCACTTCTGAAGCATATTGATGTGCAGAACTTGCTTCTTCTTCCTGTGATCTGGCATGTCAAGAGTTGATAGGGACCCTGCCATTGCGCGGTAAGTTTCGATGATGACGTTGGGAGCAGAACAAGCACCTGCTCCCCGGCTTGGAAACTGCGGTCTCTCGCATTCTCGTACCACTTCTTCTGTCGCATCCCCGCCGACTTCAGGTTCTGCTGTATGTGGCCGCTCATCGCCGACATCCGGTCCCGCATTAGCATGACATATGATAGCACATCTTGACCACTGCGTTTGCTTGACACCCACGTCTCTTTCAGCACGTCAGAGGGCCTCGCACGTCACGCCCATACAGGAGTGCGAAGGGAGAGACTCTCTTGTGGCACTTCTCGGTAGGCAAAAAGGAGGAAGAGTATTGTCTTGTCCCAGTCCTTGCCCTCCTATGCAGCACACTTCCGCAACATTGACTTCAGGGTCTGGTTGAAGCATTCGACCAGCCCGTCTGTCTGGGGATGGTAGGGACTGGTACGAATAGCAGACACTCGCAGGAGACGGTACAGCTCTTGGAGTAGTTGAGACTGAAAAAGTTAGAACCTTCATCATTCAGAATCTCTAGGGGAATCCCCACCCTCGCAAAGATCTTCACTAACTCCTTGGCGATCCACCAGCTCCACCCTGCCCCTCTGCAGCCCTGCCCCCCGACCCCTGTGGACCACTTGTCTTCATGACTCCACAGTAAAGGGCACTCGGACAGTCTCGGGCCAGGTGGCCCCGCTGATGGCAGTTGTAGCATCTCCGTTCAGTCTGATCTCGCCCGCGTTCCTTCTTAGAGCTCGTGTCGTTCGGTTGCTTGTCCTTCTCCTTGCAGTTGGCCGCGATATGGCCTTCCTGCTGGCAGATGTGACACCTTCGGGTGTCTTTTCTGGGACCATCCTTCTTTGTCGTGTCCCATCAAAACGCTTCCCGCCGGCGAGCTGATCGGTAGTCATCAGCCATAGAACTGGCCTGTCCTATCGTCGTGGGGTTTCTCTCGCAGAGCCAGATCCTCAGATCTCCAGGTAAGGTGTCCAGGAAGTGCTCCAGCACCACTTTCTCAAATACTTTCTGGACGGAGTCACCCTCAGAGAGCCACTTCTTGGCCAGATCTTGGAGTTGTGTTGCAAGTTCTGAGTAAGCCTCCTGCTCTTTCCGTCTTGCTGCTCGGAAACGCTGACGATAAGTCTCTGAACTTATATCGTACCGCCGGAGAATGGCTTTCTTCACCTCCTCATAGTCTCCTGCTGTATCACTGGGGAGTCCAGGTATGCCTGTTGCACGCGACCAGCTAGCTGAGGGGCTAAATAGACCACCCAGAGTGTCCTATCCACTCGGTGCACTGTCATGAGGCGTTCAAACGTAGTTAAGTAGGCTTCCACGTCGTCTCCCTCGACAAACTTCGTCAGCACCACCTTGCCCTTGCCCCGCCCGCTGCTGCTGCATACGCCGCCACCGCCTTCTTCCACACTCGCGTCGCTCCTCGTGCTCGACGTCTCCACCAACCTCCTGATCATGTCCATCTGTTCTCTCAGTTCTCTCTTGTGTCGGTTCGCCTCGAGCTCCCGCCATCTACGCTCCTCCGCCAGCTCTCCGCTGACGGTCCTCTATGAGCAGTCGCACTAAGTCGGTCAGTGGTGCCGACTTTACGCATGTCGCTTCCGTACGTGCTGTGCCTTCGTCCGCAGCTCCCTCCTCTCGTCCTCTCTCCATCGCAGGCTTGTACGTCGCCCCAGATCTCGTGGTCATCTCCCGGTAGGTCCCACCGATCGACTTACGACGTCCTATCCCACCGCTGCCACCAAATGTCACGCCGCCGCCTCGACACACGCAGGCCGACACTAACTTTTACTCAAATTGACCACATTACAGTAGCGTCGTACACAGTAGTAGAGAGAAAGAGAGACATAAGGCTAGCGGCTAGTCACCAGCTATATATATAGACAAAACAAGACTCGACTGACTTGACTGTCCCCACACAAACCGGTCATGTACATGTATAGTTCCTGGAGTTCACCACACCTTTCAAAACACACCCGCAACAACTCATGGCCCCTTGCCAAACACCTCTTTGCTGTACCAAAGAGTATGTGTAAAATATCCTTCTTTATGTAAGAATCCGCTCATAAGTATTTTCGTGTCAACATAATAATAATATTCATTTTCTTTATCATCATCTTTTTAATCTGTAACCCCACTATATATCTGGAAAAAGTTGAAGTGCCTGAAGCACTGATTTTTCACTAAACGTCTCCAGATTCGACAGAGTTGTGCATGATGTATATCAAGGGAGAGTCTGTTCGATTATGCTTATTGGGTCTATATATACATGCTGTAGCTGCCTTTGTCCTCGCTGTTGCCCAGTCTCTTAGTCCCATGTTGTGGAGAACATACTTGCCAAACTATTACAAGACAAATTTTTTAGTACTTCTATATAAGCTCCACCTGTTGTGGGTGATCAGGCCTGGGGACGTGTTGCCTAATGTAGGCCAGGTATACTTGAGCAAGATTTTGATGGGTTGTGGCAACAACAATATAACAATCGTAGAGAATGGCTACAGCAGTTATTAACCCTCGGCGCGCATGCGCAGCGAGGGTTACGGTATTTGGTAGGTGGGTTTGTCTGTCTGTCTGTCTGTCTGTCTATCTGTCTGTTACCACTGCCACCACGCGCAACGGGACAACAAAAGAGCGGTACCAAAAGGTTTAGCGCTACACTGGCTTGATTTTAAATTTGGCGATTTTCGTATAAGTACTGCATTCGAGAGTTATGGCGTGAAAACCAAGTGAACAAGCCAATATGCTAATTAGTATTGGCTTGGTTACCCCGCCCGGATTCTGCTGTTTGTGCACTGCAGAGGCATGCGATCAAGGGAAGACGAGTGAAGAGTGCAGATAAATCTAAACGCTAAGTATAATACCAACCGCGGGTCCCTCCGCGCCTGCGTATGTTACACTAGCGCACGCGTTTGTGATTCGTATGCGTATGCGTATGCGTAGCTCAGTGTGGCTTCATCCTTGGAAGGCTACCCGTATCACTAAGTACGGTAGTACTTAGTATACAAGTAAATTAAATATCCTGCGAATTTAAAAAAAGAGGCATATAAGGATGGTATAAAAAGAAAGGGAGACAAGATATATAGGGATGGGATACATGAAGCATGGTTAATGAACAGATTTGAGTACGCTGACACCCCCAACCCCATCACACAGTCCCTATATCGTTGCCTGGTGTGCTACTCTTGTAGGGGCTAAAGGTTACTAAAAGCAAGCATTCTTTCACCGTGTCCCTGTTGTTTTTAGTAACATTTTATACTGCCACATTCCCTTTAATTAAACTCCACTTGGACTCTATAAGGGTGTTGGTTACTCAGTAGTGTAGTGTAAGTTGTGATGGTGAATGTTTAATACTTCACCTAGGCAACAATATAAGGATTGTGTGATGGGGTTGGGGGTGTCAGCGTACTCAAATCTGTTCATTAACCATGCTTCATGTATCCCATCCCTATATATCTTGTCTCCCTTTCTTTTACCATCCCTATATGCCTCTTTTTTTAAATTCGCAGGATTTTTTTACTTGTCTCCATTAATTTTTTATATACTACTACGTATTATCTCTGTGGAATGGGGCAAGCCCCTTATAAAAATTTATAATAGAGAAAAAATGCCTGTTGTCGTCATGGAAATGATATGCATACCATGTTTCATCTCCATGTGTGCTGCCGTTAGCAAGTTTGAGGAGTGAAGAAGTAATTTTAAAGAAAAGTGCCTGAGGCTATTTGTTGTTGTGATCGTCATGGAAACGATGTTACACACATGCGTACCAAGTTCCATCTCCATGCGTGGTACCGTTAGCGAGTTTGAGGAGTGAAGAAGTAATTTTAAAGAAAAGTGCCTGAGGCATTTTCGAACAATATGCGGTCATCATGGAAACATGAAATCGTCATGGAAATGATATAATAGGCATACGTACCAAGTTTCATCTCTATTCGTGCTACCATTGGAAAGTTTGAGGAGTGAAGAAGTACACTTAAATAAAAGTGCCTGAGGCTATTTGTTGTTATTTACAAACATGTATTGTTGTCATTTTGATGTTGGCTATTGAATACATTATGTGTACAAACTTGCGTTCACATAGCTCTTACCAATTTTGAGTTACACTGACACATCTAGTATGCCCATTAAAATGTATTAAAACATAAAATGTCCATTATAATGTATTGCCTGGGGCAATTTTGTTGTTGTTTACAGTAAACAACATTGTTTACAAACAAAAAAAGTATGACGTTGCACATGTGGTTATCGATATGTACATTCCTACAAAATTTCATGGCTTTTATCTCTTTCGGTTTTTGGGTTACGCTGGTTTAAGAAGAAGAAGAAGAAGAAGAAGAAGAAGAAGATGAACAAAACTCCCTATCATAGCCCCATACAGGGATTGACATGGTACCTAGCATCATAGATGTATGGGGCTATGATAGGGAGTTTTGTTAGTACTTAGTGTTAGTGCATAGCTGATTCGAATCGACCAATCAGATTTGTTAGTACGAGGTTCCTGATTTCTCATATGAACCTCGTGAGCTAACAAAAGTAACATGAAAACATGATATGAAACCTTGTTTTTTCTGTTGATTTTCAACAGTTCAACAGCATTTCATGTAAGAATGTATCCCGCAAACTGATCTGTACAAATGTTGATCAAAATAACTGATATCTTGATTTTCTTTTCCACGAGACAGTTTTCTGTGTCTACTTTGAGCCCATCTCCCTCCTTGCCATGTATATACATAGTAGATAGCCAGGCAGCTCACGCCCGCCACAAACCACCGCACGCAAATAAAGGGGGTGGGGCTCCGCGAGCGAGTGCGCGCGACAAAGCTACTAAGTCGACGGCGAACGCCTTCGGTATAGCAGCCCGCACAGCGCCTGAATTCGCCTCTCTCTGATTGCGATGGTTCGCGCAGGTCTCTGTCGCGTTTTCTTCGGATGAGTGGCGGAGGACAGTCCCGCAGCGGGAGTAGCTAGAGCGACGGAGCAGCGTATCCTAGCGTTCGGCGTTCAATAGTCCCGCACGAGGTGACGGTCTTGCGCTCTCGTCTCTTTCTCCCATCTTTCAAATTCCCTGTGCTTGGAAACGCAGTGCGCGTATACGGAGCTGATTTGCTCTGCACTAAACATGTTATGTACTCCGTATACTCGGGACATACCGGATTTCAATGAACCCTTGCGCCATCCGCGTAGTGCCCTCGCTGCGCTCGGGACACTACAAACGCGGAGGCCCTCGGGTTCATTGAAATCCGGTATGTCCCTCGCACGTAGTACATAACATATATATACGATCAAGGCAATTTTCTTTAAATTACTTCTTCACTCCTCAA
The DNA here is from genome assembly GCA_030341885.1 of Geodia barretti. NCBI lineage: Eukaryota > Metazoa > Porifera > Demospongiae > Tetractinellida > Geodiidae > Geodia > Geodia barretti. The sequence goes on from CASHTH010002932.1 coordinate 15,158, forward strand.
ACTTGCTAATTGTAGCACGCATGGAGGTGAAACTTGGTGCGCATGTGTATTACATCGTTTCCTTGACGACCACAACAACAAATAGCCTCAGGCAATTTTTTAAAAAATTACTTCTTCACTCCTCAAACTCGCTAACAGTATCATGCATGGAGATGAAACTTGGTGCGCATGTGTATTACATCGTTTCCATGATGACCACAACAACAAATAGCCTCAGGCAATTTTCTTTAAATTACTTCTTCACTCCTCAAACTTGCTAATTGTAGCACGCATGGAGGTGAAACTTGGTGCGCATGTGTATTACATCGTTTCCATGACAACTACAACAACAAATAGCCTCAGGCACTTTTCTTTAAAATTACTTCTTCACTCCTCAAACTTGCTAACTATAGCACGCATGGAGGTGAAACTTGGTGCGCATGTGTATTACATCGTTTCCATGACGACCACAACAACAAATAGCCTCAGGTACTTTTCTTTATAATTACTTCTTCACTCGTCAAACTTGCTAACGGCAGCACACATGGATGGTATGCATTTCACTTCCATGACGACAATTTTTTCTCTATTATTAATTTTTATAGGGGCTTGCCCCCTTCCACAGAGATAATACGTAGTAGTATATAAAAATAAGTGGAGACAAGTAAATAAAAAATCCTGCGGATTAAAAAAAGAGTGCATATAGGGATCGTATAAAAAGAAAGGGAGACAAGATAGGGATTGTGTTTGTGGAAGCACAGAGATGCTAGCGAGGAGTTAGGACTCCCACAGGTCATTACAACAGCCCTATATCGTCGTACGGTGGGAATACCTAGCATCATAGATGTATGGGGTTATGATAGGGAAAGTTTTCAATCTTCTTCGTAGGGTGGGAGTGGGAGTGATGAGAGAGTCTGTAGAATATTGCTATAGGTAATGAAGTACTTACAGATTTGTCATGCTACATTTCCATGGAGTGCGCATTTAGGTGGAAGTGTAATCAGCTGACCATAACATTGGATATACATGTTTATACATGGAACATGGAAAAATTGTGTAATGCAAGAAAACAAAATTCAAGTATGCAAGGTTGGCTGATATATTCACGAGGAAGTAGTAAAGCACCGATACGACGGTATAGGGCTGTTGTAATGACCTGTGGGAGTCCTAACTCCTCGCTAGCATCTCTGTGCTTCCACAAACACAATCCCTATCTTGTCTCCCTTTCTTTTTATACGATCCCTATATGCACTCTTTTTTTAATCCGCAGGATTTTTATGGTTAGCAAAGGTCTGGGTTAGCACTAGCCTCGCACGCGTTTTACAGAGCCTTTTGTTCCATCAGCCCTTCAGAACACGCGCGCACACGCACGCATTAGCTAACAGCCCTTGTTCCCAGGTCTAGCTAACTTTGTCAGTATCTCCGACTTTTCAGGATGCTTCTGATACTTGAGTCGTTCATTCGTGATGGTGATATTGTCCTGGAACAAAAATGCTGTATGATTTTGATTTCCGCGTGATCATGGTTGTGTTGTGTACTTGTGATTTGATGAGATGATGATAGTTTATGTCGTTCTTCGATTTTCATGTTCCTAGGCTTTATTACATGTTCACTGTTTATTCTCATTTCAGGCCTGCTTTATAAAGCCGGTCTTCTAAACATGTTCATTGGCCAGGCCTAGAGTCACACACTCTGATTGTTACAAATAATATTGCTAGACTAACACTTAGCTACACGTAATATATAGCCAGACCCACATGCGTGGTACTATGCTGCCGAGGGTTTTGCACTTTAGTGCTTTTAATTTTGGTTAGTAGAAGTGTTGGCGACCTACCAAGGTGTTATAGAGGCTCTACTGTTTCGCACTAATTCTGGTTTTGGTGTTCAACATGGCGACATTTCATGTTGTGTGTTTCAGTGTGTCACTCTAAGAATCCACATAGGCTGCATTCATCTACCAATCCTCCACGGCAGGATGTTATGGTACACACACTTGGGCAGCATGGATTGCGTGTATACAAGCCAAAATATTATACACATGGACAGTGAAGGGTTTAAAAACCAAACTAGCACTGATTGTGTTGCATAACCAGTCAAAGCTTCTTTTCCTGCAGATATTACTGTTATCCATGGAAAGTGTGGAGAGCAGGTGGAAGCTATGTATGCCTTAGATGGCTGGTCAGATGGAGTGATAGTTGTCACAGAGACCTACGCAGATGGAGATGATACCTATAACACCGAAGAAAGAATTTCTCGGAGACGCTGTCAAGATGTATTGTTCCAGCCTCTGAATGTCACTAATCTTACATGCGTACGGAGAGAATATGTCACCATTGATGCTGTAATAGACCTAAAGAGTATTGGCACACATGTCATGGTGGAGTCCCATGACACAACAACAGCATATAATTTCATTCTTGAAGGTATTATTACCATGATAATGATGGTATTTGATATTAAGGCTATTTTTATCTTCCAGAGAGCAGCTGTGAGTCAGATATCACCATGGATTCAGTCGGGAGCAACATAACAATCACGATTGATCCCCCCACATGCCCAGGGTGGGAAGACCCCAACAATCTTGAATACGAGGCATTTCTGGTTTATAGTGAAACGAACAACAAGACTGTTAAAATTGCCCCTATATTATCAGTGGTGAATTCTTACCAACTTCATGGTATACCATATGGACTCTATGAGTTTATCGTGAACGCTACAAACAGTTGCAGAGAGCAGTGTACTCTAGCGAGGACGAAATTTCATATTCCAGGTACGTTTATGTCTCTAGTATAATATACATTAAGATTGTGTAGTAAAATTATTATGTGGTATCTTACTCAATAGAACCAACCATGGACGTGACAGCACAGACTAATTCAGCTTTTCATCTGATGTCAGTTTGGATTTCTCTATTGCCAGGTATATACAGTAACAAACTGTGCAAAAAAGTCAGGCAGTGTTAGTGGTGTGTCTGGTGGCTGGGTCGGGTTCGTTGCTTGATTATGCCCAAGGTATATACATACAACTTTCAAACTTAGATTAAAAAAATTGATCGGGAACCCCCTTAGTGTTTGCTGCCAAACAGAAGTGCTTAGGATTGCTCACACAAAGTTGGAGAGTATGTCTGAAAATTCCATACTAGTGCACAGGTATAGGTCCTCATTGCACATAAAGCTGGTGGTTTTAAATGTCATTTTAGCTATACGGCGAGCCATCATCTCACCCCAGGCCCAGAATTACTAGCTTTGCGCAGCATGCAAACAAGCTCGCTAAACATCCTCTTGACCGACACACACCGAGTGTATATTGATGGAATCCTGTGCATTAAGTGGCATGATTAATTTGTACAGCACACGTGCACAGGATAAACATTAATGGGAAGTCTGGGAGTGGCAAACAGCCCAGTGACGCAGATCTTATCTCTCTTCGCAGGTTTCTTAGTCTTTTCACAGTTTTGAGACTGAGAGCTCTGCGACCATTATCATAATAATAATTATTATTCTGAAAGATATTAACAATCACCAGAAAATTTCATTATATAGATCATAAAATAATTATAATCATGCTGCGACACAATTGTCATGTTCTGAAAGAGATTTTGTCACCAGAAAAATTCTGCATTTATTCATCATTGGAGTGTGAATAATACTTTGCCAGACAGCATGGCAGCATATTATATATAGCTCTCTCGTGAGCGCCTTCTACATGCAGACATCATTCTTCACCATAGCAACCACAGAGAATGATATATAGTATCCAGCAAGTTCATGGAATAGAGCCCACCTTGTGTATGTTATACACTACAGACCATTATTCACCAGCCATTAGGCTTTAAAGCACGGTCTTGTTTATAGCGACTCTGTTTCTTGGGTACGTATAGGTCCACAGCACCTAGCTGCACTTGTGTGTACGGCTGAGGAACAACGGTGCATACCGTACATGCTACAGATGATATGGCTACAGAATTCAAAGGTCTGCCAGTTTAAATCATGGTTTTTAGAGACTTTACAGCATAAAATGTTCTGATGTGGTCCTCACCTCATGATCAGTTTGACATCACTGTTTGAGTGGTGCATGATTCAGCTATTATTATGTCATCAGGCATATAAAAATACTATTCATGTTACAGACATTCAAACATCACTAAACTGTAGTCCCTGGAGAAGTGAGTCCACCAGTTCCTGTGTCCACTGTTCCTGTGTCCACTGTGTCTCAATAGCTAGACATCACAAACTCCCCCAGCCCCAGCAGAGCCTCTCTCAACTCCCTCCTCCCTATACCCATGTCTCTAGGGTGATACTTTAGTCCCACTGACTCCATAAACTCCAGTACTTTCTGAGGTTCATTGCACTGGAGTTGACTCATGACGTACACACCTAGTCCCACAATGTGGCCGTGAATGAAGCTTGCAGTCTCTTCTCGAGGGCATAGAACAGGTAGTGTTCAGAGCCTTCCTCTACACGATAGTGACCGGCAGGTAGGCAGATGGTGTTGACAGTCATGTACGCCCTCACAAGGCTCTCGATGCCTGCATCGCTGACTACAGCTATGTCTTTTGCCTTGCTCAAAACCTTAGACCTTGCTTTACGAATTTCCTCAGGGGAAAAGGGGTATTCAGATCTGCTGGCTTTGTGAGCTAGTTCCCAGTCATAGGTTGCAGTGTGTATCTGCTATCTTGAGGTCCCTGGGAGCCGTTGAGATGAGGTTAAAGTCGATAATTAGAGGGTCTGGGGTAGTTTTACCCACATACACCACCTCACTGCCCCTACGTACTGAGAAATACTTTGCCACGTCCACCGCCTGCCCTCCACCGATCCCCACGAACGTATGGCATTGCGCCAAAGACTCTAACTGTTGCTCAAGCTCTATCTCCTCCGTCGTTCCCACCGTCACCGCTGCACGTTCGGTGTTCCATTTAGTGCCCCCTTTACTAGTGTCCCTACACAAATCCTCCATTCTGAACCGCTGATTTCGAGACCGTTCCTAGTACCGGGATTCCGCGCTCGCGAGTCCGGGAGTAAGCGGTTGGGCCACGTTCCAGTTTCGATGCGAAATTGCACGTGGGCGCGCGAGATTTTGGGTGTGGCGGCGCGCGGCGGCACACTAGCAACTGTGTGTATGCATGCCAGTGTCAGTGAATTCCCCAAGGGGCGTTGTATAAACCGCCTCGTTGAGAGAAGCTTTAACCCTTAGATGACTCAACTAAACATTTAACTCCTTTCTCACTGAATTTTGATTTGCTTAGTGATGCGCAGTTAGAATTTACGCAATAATTTACACACATTTTTTATGTACAACTGTGACAATTACATAATGTAAATGTGATGACAACAAACCAAACAAAAATTGATTAAGCACGATTTCCTTATATACAGTAGTGTATGCAACACACACACATGTAACAAGCTACATAATCAGTGAGGATAATGAAAGTGCATGTTTTTACAACAATTATTTTCAAAGCTAATTTCTGTTTGCTTGGAATCTATGGACATTCCTACTGACCTGCAGGAGAACAACACACACACACAGTAACAACTGTCATCTCTTTACCACTTAGTTAACTCTGAGCTACATAAACTGGGAAAGTAGTGTCAACAGAGGTGTAAAGTGGGGCACAAAGGACTATCTGAAGGTCTAGCAAGTGGGATAGGGAGAGTGTTGGAGTGTTTAGAGTGGTGTGGTGTGCTGTTGATGAACGCACATGTGACTACAGTAGAGACGGCCTCCTCACCACTGCTAGAGTGCTGTCTCTTCGACTTTGAGGAAGGGACTTTGTGACGAGGTTCGTGGGACACTGTGTCATACATGTCACCACTTCTGGCAGAGCTGCCACTAGCCTGCATCTGGGTCTGGGTGGAGGGAGAGAGAGAGCACACAGTAATGATGTAAATTGGGACAGTACCATGTAAGATTACATTGCTGGCATAGCAGTCAGCATACCATAGCCTACAAGTCTCTATGCACTCAGTGGCTGTGTATACAATACAAGGCACACTTTTCATGCTTCACTGCCACCAAAGCGGTTTGCTATACACACTCCAGTGCTGACATGATAATACCCAACACATGTTCACGTGTACACCACCATACAGACACAGTTAAGGCACGTGTAGTCATGTACTCTAACCTTGTAAGGATAAGTGCATGGCTTTGCAGGCTGGCCTGGTGTGTTTACTCATGTGCTCATGCTATATATGAGCAAACTTGGCAATGCACACATTGCATAGTGAAACTAGCCACTTACAGTGTTTCCTTGTCACATGATACCTTTTAGACAAGGGCACTATCCACATCTATCTATACACCACATGTTTCTCACATTGTCCAGTTTCCCATAGCTGGCAGCGTCAGTGGGAGCTACCCCACCAGGTAGAGTGGCTCCTCTCTTCCCGGGATGGTCCAGTTTGCCATAGTGGAGAGGATCTTCCATCTGGGTCTGTGGACAACCAAGTATCATACATGTACAACTCAGTATGTGACATTGGTCAGGGGAGACATCACAATGAATATACTCCATATACTTATGTAGGTAAGTATGCTAGGCCATACACCATGCCACACATACCCGGTCTAGTTTCCCATATTCAGAGGAGCCAGGATCAGCCACAGGCAGTGTGTTGGTCTTCTTGCCGCTGTGGTCCAGTTTACCGTATGACCTGGTTCATCTGCTGCATCTTGGTCTGTGAGGTGAAGAGGGATTGCAAGGTCTTTATCACTCCATACAGGTGTGGGTCAGGTGGCACTTAGTGTTGTTGTAAGAGTAACTGTACCTCACCCGGTCTAGTTTCCCATATTCAGAGGAGCCAGGATCAGCCACAGGCAGTGTGTTGGTCTTCTTGCCGCTGTGGTCTAGTTTACCGTAGTGACCTGGTTCATCTGGCTGCATCTGGGTCTGTGAGGTGAAGTTGGATAATATCGCATCCAGAACACATTATAGTCCATACAGGTGTGGGTCAGGTGGTGGAGTGATCACATATATACAGTGCATGGAAGTGTGACTGACCCTGTCAAGTTTCCCATACTCAGCCTCACCAACTGCTGGAGCAACTGTAGCAGTCTTCTTGCCACTGTGGTCCAGCTTCCCATAGTGAGCTGGCTCCTCAGCACCACCACGCTGTGTGTGGAGTACAATAACAATATTATTGTAATGCATGGATCCAGGGATGACTTCACAAAGGGTGGGTACTGATAATAGTATTCAGTGTCCAAAAGACAATGCATATGGAGGAACCTGCCTGATCTCCAAGCCAAATTCCACCACTGCGAATACACAGTGTACTCTGCACTTACACACAGTATAGTCTGAATACCACCAATAAGAGCACTGCATGCATGAACAGTATACAGTTTGTATAGTCTACACATGAATCTATTTATAGCAAAGGTGTGGGTATGAGCATGGAAGAACATTCACATACATGGAGAATCACTGTACATGATGTTGCCCACATTATGAAACTACAGCTTCCTTAATGGATCTGTATGCATATCCTGTGACTGTCAGCTTTAGATCAATGCCCGTAAATGGTCATATGTACAATGGACACCCCACAAAAGGGAAATCACGAGGAAACAAGTGAGGAATAGAAAATGTTAAGTGTTTGGTGTGGGCAGGGGAGTACAACAGCACATTTACTACATGGTTTGTACACATCTGTGAATGATAGGCCTCTAATGCATGCACCGTTTTATAAACTTTGTAAGTGGAAAGTGAGTCAAGCAAGTCTATATACCAACCTTTCTTTGTGTGTGTGTGTATTCTGTAAGTATTTATACTTCTGTGGACATTTCACAAACGTGAAAATGCACATTGGTTGCTCAGAACGACACACTCACAACATCTCGTATCACACACTGCACTATAGGTAGCTATGTATGACCACTACACAATACCTTTTCAAGTTTTTTATAGGCTGGGTCAGTGTCACTCAGCAGCTTCTGGGTAGGTTGCGTGTTACGCTGTATGACATCATATGTTTCACTCATTTCTATGGGCTCATGATCACCACTGCAGTGAAAAAGAAGACACCCGTAATAAGTTGGGATACTGTAGCAGATGCAATGCAGCCAAGTTGACTTCAACCACTGACACACACACCATAGTAATGACTGACATCAGCAAGAGCTGTAGCAATATCATAACATACCCATTATCAGGTTTCTCCTGCTTTGAGTGGTATTTTTTGTATATCGCATAGATGAGATAGACCAGCCAGAACAAGAAGATGAGCAGGGAAATGACGAAGCTAACCGCAAACAGGGCATCTCTGACTGCATTACTTCCACTGGGGCTTGCACACAGAGAAGTGCCGTTTCTATAATCTCCACCATCAACTGTGAAATCTGATACAAAACAGGTTATGCGAACGTTAGTTATTCTACAGTGAAACAGAAATCAAACTCACCATTTATACCTGCATAGATGAAGGATGCAACCCACGGAATAGCCTCTAAACCAGGCAGCACTATTGCAAGTATTAACGGAGGACACAGCATCATCAGAACGACACATCGAATCCAACATGGGCAGCAGCAGCTTAGGATACACAATCGGCAGCACCGTTTGAGAGCCTCTGCAAGCAGGGATCATAATTATAAAGTTTGATGTCAGGATAAGTAATGGCTTACCTTTTCCACCTTCCTTTGTAGCTCCCTGTGGCCATGTTTTCACTACCACTACAATAGAAATAACCACTCCAGCAAGGAAGAATATGAGCCCCAGTGCTATCAGTACAATGTCGGCAGGACTCAACTGCTCGAGCCGAGAGGCTGCAATAGACAGAGATTTTAAACCATGAATGTTTAGTCAAAGAGAGTTCTTTACCCGTTGTTTCAGTAGGTGTCTCTCCACTCCATAACATGTCAACACATGATCTTAGTATTGGTGAATCACTCATGATGCAGTAGTCATGAGAAGTAGTGTAGTTTGCAGTACTCCCAATCGTAATCCAGTGTATGTTGAACATAAACTATTGAGATTACAACACAGCATGTTACTAGCATTGGCAGCAGTTGGATTGTTACATGACAGTAGATCATTCGGCAAACAAGCTGAGAAAATAGAACAATTAATTTGTCTCTTTGGATCACATGACATTACCTGTTTCAATCCCTTGTGATGGAAGAACCCAGTTATCATTTCCACATCTGCTCATGAACGTTTGACTTCCATTAACAAGGTAACGTTCATTGGTGGTGTAGGTAGCAGTAGATCCCAGAGACACTCCATCAAATGTCACATTTCCTCCAGAGAATGAGTAGATACCCAGACCATTGTTAAAATCTGCCTCTTGAGTCCAAATAACGCCGGGTATCATCAAATCCCTTGGATCACAAACTGTTGGTTTAATAGCAACATTACTATACAAAAACCACCTTCACTCACAAATGGAGATGTCGAGAGCCTCCACTGTCTGGGTGCCACAACCCAGGACCACCACAGCCACAGAATATGAGGTAGTGATGCTGTCAGAGGAAAAGGTGTAGCTGCAGTTGTCTCCAGTGCAGCTGTCTGCAGTGACAATATCAACTGTTGTCTCAACTCCAGATCCATTACTGATGACAACTCTGTAGTCTGTGTCACTCCCAAGTACCTGCTGACATGCATCAACATTGCTGCAGTTAGTTAGTAAAGACACACTTACTCTAGGCCAGTTGACGATGATGGAGTCTATATCCAGAGATGTCTCACTGGACATTATATTGTACATGTAGTGGTAGGTGAAGTTTGGGTAGTGACGTTACCTAACACAGCAAGAAATAAGAATTGTGATGTGTAATAATGAGCCAAACATTTATACTCGCACCAGTTAAGTTGGCTGTGTTTGTAGAGCTAATCTCTCCAGTCATTGACCCATCACACGTGTCAGCTCTGACAGTAATGTCACTCTGACTGACATCGACATTGAAAGTGTACTGGGTCTGAGTACCAGGTGTGGTGATGACTGAACTACCATCCATGACCATACAGTCTCCAGATGACTGGCAATCAGAGGTGGGTGGAGTCAGGGTCAACACATACTGAGACACAGAGCCACCACAACTGATGACAGGTTCACTCCAGCTCACATCCAGAGTACAACCAGCCTCATTAATCTCAGTAACAGTGACAGCTAGAAATGGTGGGGCTGAGGCATTTCCTAATAGAAATGGTTAAAAATAAATTTCATATACTTGTCTGCACACAAATTTACCAGTGATACAGATGTCGTCTGTGCCAATGATGTCAGTAACATTATTACCATCAGCACATTCCACCATTGTTCCATTGAGATCCTCAGTTATTGAGACAACACTCAGAGAAGAGTTGGCAGCAGTCTCACTGCCTTCAGTTCGAGATGATCTAAACCTCCCATTTGGTCCACAAGTGTCTGGATCTGGGGCACTACTGAGATATGTACACACTGCGAACTCTCCTCCAGGACTGACAGTCCAGCGGGTAGCTCCACTGTCTACTACACAAGTGAATGTGACATCATCTCCAGGACATATCTCATCTGGTCCAGTGAACTGACTTAGTACACCTGCAAAACAGTTTGTTTCACTTGATTACAAATCCATCTAAGGAAACCAAAGGGTCATAAGACAGTGTCCATATTATCACGAGGTATGTATTAAATTGATCCATATCAGCTGCAAGTATAAGAAAGGTGTAAACCCTCCTCCAGAAGTACAGATACAAAAGGTAGGAGGGTGTCGCAGCATCCCCGATATTGTGGGGGGGGGGGAGAGAACTGAGAACCTCCAATCAAGATGACTAGCGCAACATGTGTATCACTCATGCTCGAAGCTTGCACTGACAGAGGCCACACGTTATAGCATTGCTACAGAGCGTAATCACACATGAAGCACAAAACCATGAAACAATCACACATGCATGTCTAATCACGGAATCTGTTTACATGCTAAAACGACAGAGTTGGCCGTGGTAAGATAAGGCCTTACATTATATCCGCCAGAATTTCCCTCATGCACTGTGACAGACACAAATCTCTCAGAAAACAAATAAACAGGATCTTAGGCTGAGATTGGTAATTAAGGTGGAGGGTCTGCATCATTAGGGTCACCAGTGAAGGCCCTGCAAACATTGCCCTCGTCGAACCCTAAGTGTGCACTAATTGAAATTTTTATGTCGGTAAAACAAGCACATGCTAAATCTTCTCCTGTGTAGCTGACAAGAAACACGCCAACACCAAGTGACTCCAGTTTAACTTACTGGTTAGTCTTTGGTCTTACACCCTGAAGTGATAGACTTGGGAAAGCCTGGAGCATACAGCAGAGAAACTGGTCCAAACACGTGGTATTCCAATTAGCGCAAGCTAATCGGGCAATTGCGGTCACCAACACTTTCAGGTTTTTCAGATATGTACAGTACTTCCAAGGACCCCAACCTTGACAGTTCTGTCTGTGCTTCAAGTTGAGTTTATGCATGTGTTAACATCTTTTTCCCCCCAGTGTTTCCTCAGAATACTGCACACGCATTTCAGGTCAAATGTCCCGGAGAGTGCAAAATAGACTTGTTTTGCAGTCTCTTCAATACATTCCCCATCCTTCATATCGACAACTACAGACAAGATACCTTGCGAATACTCCCCTAGAAGCAAATTCGGCAGTTTCTGGCAATGGGAAGAGTGACTTTTCATACCCGCTCATGCGCAGATTTGTAGTAAGCGCCCTTACAAAACCGGGTTCATGAAGGTTGTCCGAACTTTGCATGGGCTTAGTTCTGAAGAGGGTTAGTGTAGTGTATTCAAAGCCAGTAGGTTAACGGTAACATCTAAGTCATTGCAGATAGCAAGTAGGTTTCAGAAAGTTTTGTGTACAGGGGAAGACATATCCCAACCCCCCCCCCCGTGGAACCTGGTGGGGAGAATCCTGAATAGAGTCTGCCAGCAGAAGATCACGCTAGTCCTGATTGCCCCAGTATGGAAGAGCCAACCATGGTACCCGATGTTGTTGGAGTCCCTGGTGGACTTTCCAATCCTCCTCCCTCAGAGGGCAGACCTGATCATCCCGACACACCCAGAGAGTGTCCCGGAGATGATGCCCCGACTAGCCGCCTGGCATCTCTCAGGCGACGCTACCAGGATAAGGAAATTTCGCAAGAGGGCACAGAGCAGCCCTTTCCCGTAAGTAAGAACATTTTTGCACTTTGCCCTTTTGTTTATGTGGTTAGCCACTGAAGTGGCACCTTTTGAGATGCCTTCGGAGCAAACGTTTGTAAGATATTACTCCACATCCTGGAGTAACTTTCATGAGCAGAATTGTCGGACAGAAACGTTGTGATTCTCTGCAGTGAAGGTGTCTATTTGTGAGTGACTGGAATCACCCAGTAACCGGGAAATACCCCGCGTTACCTTACAGGCTGTGGGTATTTTTTGTCTACTTACTACTGCGCCTAGTCTGGTCACCAGACCCTTCCTACAAAAATTACGCGCATGCGGTAGTCACATGCGCGAAAGGGAAAGAAGGGTCTGGTTCAGAGCTATGTATACCCTAATGCTGGCCCTGGAATTTTGATTAGCAGGAGGTGGGCGTGCCACTTCAGTTAACCACATAAACAAAAGGGCAAAGTGCAGTGTTGTAGCTATTTTCTTTTCCTTTGTAACCTCCACTGAAAGAAAGTAGCCTATTGGGTTGGTTAAGGTTGGGTGGTAGTCAGAAAAACCGCGCGCTATATGGAGATGGTAAATGAACTCAACAATCTGCACGTGGGTTGTACATGATGCACAGAAATAACACACAGCAAGTCCGGGAACAGCTAGCAGAAGGACAATTCATGAATTGACTCTTCTTTGCGGCCTGGCAGACGGTCGAACACAAGCAGGAGAAGAGCATGACACAAAGATTTGCCGAAACCAGTGGGAGAGACACAAAACACAAGTCTCCCTCAAGCAAACGTCCGTATTGCCTCTCGCTGTAATGGCGCCTTTACTACGCCAACGGCGTAGCCTCGACTGAGCTTGGACTACAACTCGTCTTTCTAAAACTCCACCCAAGATCCAGCCCCCTAATTCAGTAGAATGGCATTCTAACACATGTTCTCACTTTCCAGCCTTGGCCTGCGTTAGGGTGTATAGCTCTGAACCAGACCCTTTTTCCCTCCCGTGCATGCGACTCCGCATACTTGTAGGAAGGGTCTGGTGACCAGACTAAGGGTTTATAGGTAGCCAACATAAATCATCGAACAAGTACACCACAATGTCAACATCTAGGAACGAGGGAATCATAACGAGAAGAGGATAGACGAACACAATCTTACTCAAAGATAGGACTTTTGGACGTACTGTGAGAATGCACTGCGTGCTAAAAACATACGTAACTAGAAATACCACACTCACCAGATGAAAATGTGGCGAAGACAAATAAACTCAGAACAAACTCATTCACCATGCTGTGTTCGGCTAGCGAAAGGAGTATCAGTAAGTCTCAAGAGTGCGAAGAAGACGAATGTAGGGCGGGTACAACACACACAAACCGCATCAGACTGGAATCAAGGCTGTTTCAATTGCGTACTCACTTAGTGACGTCACTGGAATATAACCCGGCTCGCGTTGCGCATGCGCATAACTTCGAAAGGTGCTGGGCGGCCGGGGCGCACGGCTGTTTCAATTCCGTATGTACGCGTACCAACTTAGTGACGTCACGGAATCATTACGTAATCATAAAGTAGCAACGGGGCGCGCGGGCGTTGGCAAACGGCCCTAGGCCCTATATGGCTTTTTCACGGCGCTTTGCGCACCGAGGATTAGTGGGCGGAGTTTTTACGCAAAACCACGTTGACCCTTGGAGAAGACGCTACGAGTAGATACGTTTTTCGTGGCCCATGGTCGCTTCTCGACAGCGGCGCAGGCAGCAGAATGAACAGCTATCAAGCCTGAAAAGTTGTCTTCTACCGATCGCCAGCAATTTTGAGAGAAAGTCTGATTGAAGGCAGAAGGGAATCAGAAGGGCAAAAAGCGTTAGATGACCGGTTGTATACTGTATGCGACGGCAAGCATCCTTGCGAGAAAGCGGTATGTCTTGGTCATAATCTGGCCATATATTGATGTGCACGTGTATAATGACGGGCCTATACAAGAACATGGGATGCTACCGCGTTATCCCCCTGTCCTTCCCACCTTGCCTCCCACCGTCCCCGTGGTGCTCTAGAACAATCAGAGCTGTCTCTCC
>CASHTH010002933.1:0-11825 GCA_030341885.1 Geodia barretti
GATTGTACCACAGAAGCCCTAGAAATCAAAGCACCGCATGCAGTGCATGCAATGGATAGATTCCTCAGTCGCCATGTGTCGCATAGATAGAATGTATATTTATAGTCACATATTTATTTTGAATAATCTAGCTTTTTTATTTTTAACATTTCTATTTCTACCATTTCTACTATTATTTATATTATTTATATTTTTCTTACACGTGTATATGCTGTGCGTTATTTAAAGTAATCGACAGAACTATTAATCTTATTTTAGGAGTTCTATTTTTTCTATTTTTCTTACACGTGTATATGCTGTGCGTTATTTAGAATAATCGCACGTTTTTTATGTCTCCGTCGTGTCGTCGTGCTGCGTGAGTTTCAGAGTTTTTATATTTTTCTATGAGTTTATTGGTCCTTTGAGGCTTTCTATTTTTCTACCGGCTGTTGTTTTTATCCTGTAGCTGTCGTTTTTTGTACATGATTTCTATCTATTTATTTTATAACTATGTGTAAGGGAGGTTGGGACACTGGGTGTGTAGGGAGAGTTGGGCCCATAAAAGACTCTTTAACCTACCGCCCCGGTTCTCAAGGCTGGGCACCCAGGGTCCTGCCTCTTTCTTTCTGTTTATATGTTATTGTCTGTGTTTTTGTACGCTTGGGTATGTTATTGTCTGTGTTTTGTGTGCTTGGGTGGGGGAGGTTCTTTCTTTTCCTCTGAGCTAGTATGCTATAAACATGTTTTTTTCATGCAAAGAAAGCCGGCAAAACAAACGCCCAAATTCCATTCCGTCGGTTGATGCCGTAAAAATTTATTCCTTCACCGGCAGACTTAGACTGGATTATGGCGGGTATGTTTTCATGTCTTCGTTGGTTGCATGTTTCGTATCGTATATAGCTATTATTTGCAACGATCTATGTCCACAAACATAGATCAAGTTGTACCGCAAGCTGAACATTTAGAGCTTGCAGTTGAAGTTGCAGAATACTATGATTTCTTTGAAGATGATTTACCAGTCCTACATTGGCTAGACGTTTATTACTGGATGGAACTTGAACCACCAGCTGTAAGTTGGAACCAATCCAGCAGAGTGGCTGTGAATGGATATTTAAACGAAACCTTCAACATTCGCATCTAGATATTGCATTTAGAAATGTTGAAAATAGCATTCATATCATCTGAAAACTTAGTAGCGACAGAAGAATGGCTGTTTTTGCTTATATTAGCTATATACTGTGGAGACTCATTATAATAATTGCTGGGGACTTAATGAATTTGTTTACAGTAAGCAGACAATAATGTAGTAGCTAAGTGGAACAAAAATGTTTAATTATTTCCTGCTCTTGGCCTATATATTAACATTATTCATAATTATAACAATCACTAAGTACGGTAGTACTTAGTATATAGGGATTGACATGGTACCTAGCATCATAGATGTATGGGGCTATGATAGAGAGTTTTGTTCATCTTCTTCTTCTTCTTCTTCGACCAGCGTAACTCAAAAACCGAAAGAGATAAAGCCATGAAATTTTGTAGGAATGTGCGTATCGATAACCACATGTGCAACGTCATACTTTTTTGTTTGTAAACAATGTTGTTTACTGTAAACAACAACAAAATTGCCCCAGGCAATACATTATAATGGACATACATGTCTTAGTGTAATTCGTAAGAGCTATGTGAACGAAACTTTGTATACATAATGTATTCAATACCCAACATCAAAAACACAACAATACATATTTATAAACAACAACAAATAGCCTCAGGCACTTTTCTTTAAATTTACTTCTTCACGTCTCAAACTCCTTAATGGTAAGAAGCATTGGGATGAAACTTGGTATGTAAGCCTATTATATCATTTCCATGACAACTACATGTTTCCATGACGACCGCATACTGTTTGAAGAAACCTCAGACGATTATCTTTATAATTACTTCTTCACTCCTCAAACTTGCTAACTGTAGCATTTATGGAAGTGAAACTTGATACACATACGTATTAAACTGTTTCCATGACAACCACAACACAAAGTATCCTCAGGCACTTTACTTTAAATTTACTTCTTCACTCCTCAAACTCGCTAACTATAGCACACATGGAGGTGAAACTTGGTGCGCATGTGTATTACATCGTTTCCATGACAACTACAACAACAAAAAGCCTCAGGCACTTTACTTTAAAATTACTTCTTCACTCCTAAAACTCGCTAACTATAGCACACATGGAGGTGAAACTTGGTGCGCATGTGTATTACATTGTTTCCATGACAACTACAACAATAAATAGCCTCAGGCACCTTTCTTTAACATTACTTCTTCATTCCTCAAACTCGCTAACTATAGCACACATGGGGGTGAAACTTGGTGCGCATGTGTATTACATCATTTCCATGATAACTACAACAACAAAAGCCTCAGGCACTTTACTTTAAAATTACTTCTTCACTCCTAAAACTCGCTAACTATAGCACACATGGAGGTGAAACTTGGTGCACATGTGTATTACATCGTTTCCATGACAACTATATATAGGGGCTTGCCCCCTTCCACAGAGATAATACGTAGTAGTATATAAAAATGAGTGGAGACAAGTAAATTAAAAATCCTGCAAAAGAGGCATATAGGGATCGTATAAAAAGAAAGGGAGACAAGATAGGGATTGGATACATGAAGCATGGTTAATGAACAGATTTGAGTATGCTGACACCCCCAACCCCATCACACAATCCTTATATTGTTGCCTAGGTGAAGTATTGAACATTCACCATTACAATACACTACTGAGTAACCAACACCCTTATAGAGTCCAAGTGGAGTTTAAAAGGGAATGTGGCAGTATAAATGTTACTAAAAACAACAGGGACAAGGTGAAAGAATGCTTGCTTTTAGTAACCTTTAGCCCCTATAAGAGTAGCACACCAGGCAACAATATAGGGATTGTGTGATGGGGTTGGGGGTGTCAGCATACTCAAATCTGTTCATTAACCATGCTTCATGTATCCAATCCCTATCTTGTCTCCCTTTCTTTTTATACGATCCCTATATGCCTCTTTTTTTTTATTCGCAGGATTTTTAATTATGAAGACTTATATTGTTTGGAGCATGTTTCGAATTACTGCACAATAAATGGTGTGTGCTTCACAACTGCCTCTCTTCTCTCTACCAATTATCTAAGACAATGCCCAGTGTGCAACACTTATATATTTCCTTACACTACTTGTATATGTGAGCGTATCAAGTAAAATAGGGGCTATGACACACAGGGACAAGTTTGAGTTTGTGAATGAATTATGTAGTACAACGAATAGAGAATTTGCATGCGCGATATGGAGACGATTAGCCACACCAGAACCGCGCGAGAGCATTACAGGCAACGCGCATTGCGCTCTACGTAAGGGATTTCCCTCCGCCCGTGTATGGCTCGTACTATACTCGCATATACAGGGAAACATTATAATGTGGCATACACCCTATTTTTACTTGATGCGTTCACATATTATACTTAGCCCACCAGTCCTATTTGACATAATGATATACAAGTAGAGCAATGTTGTCTTGAACTATGGTTATTTGAGCAAGCTCATAAGCAGCACTCCATTACAAACATACAGTTACTGAACTACATTCAGCAATAATTATTATACAGATTGCAAGCCTAAAACACAACTGAAAATAAGTAAGTCAGTCAATGCAAATTCCCATAAGCTATAATTACAGTGCTGTGCACATAGAGACTGGAACATTTAGAACTCAGCCATACTATAATACATGCTCCAAAAATGCAAGGTCCAGTCTGTTTGTGCACAGCACTGTAAGGGACATGAACAATGGAGTAGTGGCTACCACATTGTGATAGATAATATTGTTTGTTGCTAAGTAGGTCCAAACCAATAATTACATACTGACTATATATGCTCCCTGTGATGCAATACTCAGTGAGGATTATGATGCAATACTCAGTGAGTATTGCATCACAGAGGGCTAATGGTTCAGGGGGAGCTTAGGCTGGTAGAAAACTATATAACTCACTTTCTCTATTTTCCATTTGTCTTTAAATCCCCCCTTTTCTCTTGCCCTTTCTCCTCCTCCTTTCCCATTCTTCCACTCTTAACTCTTCCCACCTTCCTACACGTACACACACCTCCCCCTTCTTTTACTCCTCCTCCCCTACAGAGCTTTGGCCAGATGGACTTCCAGTCCCAGCCGCTGGACTTCCAATTCCAGCCGCTGGACATCCAGTTCCAGCCGCTAGACTACAATAACATACAGTGACTACAGTAACATTGACTATAACAGTAACATCAACTATACTTATATACAGCAACTAATAACTACTTAACAATTGATATCATACATGCTTACCGTCCCACGTTCCGCGGGGCCACAAAAATCAGTGGCGCCCCGCTGTCCCGCTGTCCCGCAGCAGAGCCTTTCCACGTGACATAGCATGCGCTATGTAAGTATTTGTACTTTCACCTTTTTAATGCCAAAGGGTATGGAAAGTGACACTGCTACAGGCAATGTATCTTCTAGCTCTTCTACCCCTACTGCCACTCCATGCTATGACAACGTGACTCTGGTTACGGCAGAAGTTCTCACAGGACTGCTACTCAAAAAAGCCTAAGAACTGTGTCAGAATGAAAAAATGTATGGTAATTATAATTCACATGGCAATATTTTAATGCTATCCTGCAAAATCTGCTAGCTGTCCAGCATTGTAATTCATGCGGGTTGGCAAGTACAACATTTATCGGAAATGACATTCACTTTCAGAATCTACCCCAGGCAGCTGTGTTCCTGTCTTTTAACTTACCTAATCCAGTTGTTACTAGTTATTTACTCTACTTTCTGACCTATCCATGGTTGTACTCAACGCCCCTGTATATACACATTGACAAAGAACTAACCATGTGATGACTTCTTATAGCAAAATTACACTGGATGACCATGCAAATGCTGGCCTGGTGTCTGAAGACTAGTCATAGATTCTGCACTCTTCACTGCCCCACACTGGCCTTACAGGAATGAAAACTTCAGTAGTACAGACAGGACTTCACCTCTTACTCACATCCTTATGTATATACATAGTCATGAATAAAGGAGAAACTAACTCCATACATACATACTAAAATATGCTGCTGTCAATGGTTATTGGTCTTTATCTCTTGTCAGCCTTCCTCACTTATAGTTCCAACAAGGCTTCACAATCATAACAACAAAGGATAGTTCTGCAATATGCAGTGTATGAACAGAAATGGGCAGCTTTATAATTGATGGTTTAATGAAAAGCACAAACCCTCGGCGAACTGTGCATGCGTGGTACCGCTAATTGATGGGCTGGGCTATTTGTAGTATACGTTAACTCGTGGTCTCCCGCTAGTATGCTCACGGAGAGTCTGACACGGGCTAGCTACAGTAGTAGATAGCATGCGGAAGTCGATACACGCTCTTCGTTGTGACTTCATGTACCTTCAAGATACACAGAGCCAGCGGACCCGGTCGAGGTAAGCCTGTGCCAATTAGCATATTGGCTTGTTCACTTGCTTTTCACGCCATAACTTTAGAACGCAGTATTTTTACGAAAATCGCCATTTTTAAAATTAAGCCAGTGTAACGCTGAACCTGTTGGTGTCGCTTTTTGGCCGGTTTGTTGTACGTGGCGGCAGAAAATGTGGTAACAGACACACACACAGACAGACACACAGAACGACTACTGTAACCCTCACTGCACATACGCGCCGAGGGTTAACAAGTAAAGCTGAAATTAGTATATAGATGTCTTAATTAATTAAAGAAGAACAGTCTCTGATCTTCTCTGAGACAACCAACTATGAAACCTCCATAATCAACAGTGGCGAGGGTTATGCACTTTCAAGTGCTTTTCATTGGTTGCTGCATTGATGTTTTTGTGTATGTGATGTCCGGGAGAGGTAAAAAGGATTCACGGCTTGTTGGTTTGGGTTCCAAACTTCAACCCTTCTATTTTGCAAGACTCTTTGGGTTCACATATTATTGTTACCTGTGGTAATATTTCCGGAAGTTTGTATCTGTCTAAGCTTGATGAGTCTAAGAAACCTCAACCAAAATGCAAATGGTTGTTCTCTCCTCCTGAGTTTGAGAGTTGTGCTGGGGGAAAAGCGAAGAAGTGGAAACAGTCCTTGCACCACCTTGGAAAGCCTTTATCAGATTATTTCATCAGAGCCTACCTTCTGTTACACAACTTGTTGTTGTGGGTTAGTTTTCTAATGTTTCGAGGTCTGTTAGTGGCCCTATTTCTGCAAGTTAGCCTTGTTTGTTGCCACGAGTCATTCAGTCAGAATCCTTACATTCTACTGCCACCCTTTCAGATGTTGTGCAGGGTGACTCTGCCTCTGGGAATCACAGCCCTTGTTTACCTTGCTCTCATTCCACTCAGTCGGATTTTTCTGTAGATAACACAGGTTTGACTCCTTGCTCTGGTGCTATTAGGCACAAACCCTTGTTGGTCAACATTACAGCGAGGGTACTGTAGTTGTCCTGTGTGTCTGTCTGTTACTCTCAATCTCACTTCTCGGGTGTTTGTTTGTCTCACAAAGGATACGACCTTCCCAACGGGCGACGAAGGTCAGAAAATAAAGGCGGTTTTCTCTGAAAATGCTCCGTTGCAAAGCTACAGCGCGAAAAAGCAAATATGCAAATACGCAACGGACGGGATGGCTTACCGCGGTCTGATCGATCCGCGTGCTCTGCGTACCTCGGAGGCACAAGAAGATGCAACGCAGGGCGTGTATCGCCTCTCGTATGCTATCTAGTAGTGTAGTTAGCCCGCGTCAGACTCTGCGCGAGCCTGCAAGAGACCCGCGAGTAACAGCTAAACTAAACCCAGCCCATCAATTAGTGGTAGGCTACAGCGCATGCGTTTACTTACGCGTGCGCGTCACAATGCGCCGAGGGTTTGCACTTTCAGTGCTTTTCATTCTCTCTTTTGTGGTGGCTTACCGTCTAAAGGGTGACACAGACACCCTTAGAAGAATTGTGGGTGAGCGGTTTTGTAATAATGATGTAGAGGTTGCTAAGAGGCTTTTGTGGGATCACTGTAGTTGTGAGCTTGAGGCTAACGGTTTGGTGTTTCACGCACGTCGTGATTCAGACAATCGTAGTCAACTTGTAGCCAACCTCGATGATATTGTTCAAGCATTAGAAGTTTTGGATTCATCTGACACTATTCCCAATATCTACTGTGAGGCTTCTCAGCTGCACATGATTCCTCCTCTTTCTCTTGATCCCCTCAAATGTGAAGTGTTGATGGTATAATGGTAGCATTGTTGCCTTCCAGGGTACAGATCCGGGTTCAATTTCTGGCCAACGCATTATCATCTTTAGGGGGTAATTATGCAGTTGGCATGAGCCCTTAAGGGTGAATGCTGGGTACTGCAACAGATATCCCTAGGCAAATGACATGTATGAACCCTGCTTGCACATGTAGGATTGTATAGGCTGATAAAATAATCCCCCACTCCTAGCTTCATACATGTCGGTTGCCCAACAAACAGTGGTGCAGGGGCTGGCTTTACTACAATGTTAGGCAGAAGCTGGGGCACAAACAATGGAGGCTCAAGGTACATGCTTACCTCAGTGCATGCACCTTGCATATCTGGCAATAATAGTGACATATGACAATGCACAGACCCTTATGAAGTTCTGAAGTCTGTCCCTATTTGGGAGCACGAATCTTTTCCCTGGAATCGAGAAGCGTCTGCGTCTCGGAGGTTGTTTTAGTACTGCAAGTATGGCATTTTCAATTCTGTAAGGCTGGTAGTGTCCACTGTAGGGAGGTTGTCCGCTTCTCAGAGGGTCCATTATGGGAGGTTTGACTGTATTCACGAAGAGCTCGTGACTCCGTAGATGTTCATACTGTGCGTGGAGGAGAGACGATGCACAGCTAGACGGGCACAGTCGCAAAATGCTTTACGCATGCTTTGTGCGCTGCAAAACATAATACATACATATTCCCCTCTTCCCCAAGCGAGGTATCCTGATCAAAGGTTTCCAATCTTAGGTCGTGATTAGGGAGGTGTTCTAATCTTAGAGAAAAGTTTCATGATTACAGTTCTGTGTGCTGATCTTAGTAGAAGTGCTATCATTAGTGACGGTGTCCTATATACTAATTCTCAAAAGCGACAGCCTCAGACTTGTACATTGTCTGGTAAGAAAAGAACTCCCAAACCCCTGGGAAGCCTGCAGGCAGGAGGGGAGAGGCCACGGAGACAACTGAGAGCAGGAAACCTCCTGAGAGCAGGACACCCGAGAGAGCCTACCCTGCACCCACCCAGCAACCTCCACTGACAACCATGCCATCACCTCCACAAAAAAACTTTTTTATGCGCGCATGTGCCACTGAATTTTAATTTTTACCAATAGTTTGCAATTACAGCTACAATGATCTCATTGAAGTATGCGTGTGTGCGATGAACCAGAGGGAGAAGATTTTAGTGCTGAAGTACAGACAATAACTCTCCGGTTGGACTTGGAACGTGAAGATGAGTTACACAGCATCCTGAGCTGCGTGCCGCTTTGTGGGCGGCAGGCTGCCTGAGCGTCTTCGCTTAAGTGCCATAGAGAATCTTTTAGTGGGGAATGCGGAGGATGGAGTGGCGACCACAGAGGTTGCTGGTGTTGCAGTTGGGATCATGGAGGGTGTGCGTGAGCTTCCAGCATAGCCAGTTTCGTCTTCACTTCCTCCAACTCTTCTAGCTTTCTTCTGATTTCTTCATACCAACTTGGCATTTCACCGGGCCTTGATAAAATGTAGCCGGATTTCACTGCCTCCTGCGCGACTTTGTTTGTTTCGGCCCATGCTTTCCCCCCCAAAAACAGCCTCCATTCTGACTCGTTGGCAATTGACCTTTCATTCCGAAAGTTGTTGAATAGGGACATGGCGATACAAACACATTCATTCAGACGAATCCCCACCCTCCACTGCAGCGCAGAACTCACGAAAATGATAGGCATTGACGATCGTTGGTAGCAAGTGGTGAAAACGCTAATCTTACGGTAGAATGGTCAATCAACATCCCCACGGTGCATCCACCTACATACCGACCATTGACTAGTGTTCCCATGTATTGGGATAGTTGAGAGATGTGTTTCTCTGTTATTTTTTTCTTCGCCTCCACAGGGATGATGTACATTGGGTCATTTTCCACAAACCCTGTCATGGTGTAATCCACCTCCGGCTTTCTTCCTCTTTTATCACTTTCGGCAGCCTGTGTTTCTCGGCCTAGGGCGGAACAGTACTCCAGGCAGTTGCAGTTGCAGTCCCGCGGGGCGAGGGACATCGATGCGGCATGAGCTATCTTCTTCAAAAGAGGCGTTAACAAATAGTGGCAAATCTCTGCCTCACTAGTGTGGCCTCTGCAGATGGAGAGGCCCAGACAAAGATCGAAAAGAAGTCCCTGAAAGTACGACCGCCAAAACTCGGCGTTGTGCAGCGTATTCGGCAACGAAAAAATTTCATCGACTCCCTTGCCAACGTTCTGGAGTTGTTTTTTTACGGCTACTTGGAAGTCGTCCGGCAGCAGAGGGTCACACACACGATAATGATACGTTGCCGCGGAGGGGGGAGGGCGAGAAGTTCCACGAGTCAGAGGGACTGGGTGCCATATTCCCCACAGTGGTAGCGACGTCAGTAAAATTTTCAAAGTTTGTTAAAAACGCTTTATGATAGCATTATCAGATAGATAATGAAACAAGGATTGCAACGATATATAAACATCGTACGTTGCTAGCTCCAATCAAGTAAATCCCCACCCTAAAACCCTCTCCAGTATCGGTCGGCTCCTAGGGCAGCGGCTGGCTTACCTCCCTCGAAACCACCCGTCACTCTTCCAAGGTGCGCTATTTGCCTCTGGAGAGGAATGCAACTCTGGGCTTCACCGTTGCCCAACGCCTCCCCCGCACATTGACAGTATTATTAGGTTTTTCTTTGTTTTTGTTGTTGTTGTATTTGTCTATTTGTTTGTTTGTTCTTTGTTTTTGCTGTTTGCTTGTCTAGTGTATCGTAATCATATTGTGAAAGATAAAAAAATTAATAAAAAATAAAAATAAAAATATAAAAATAAAAATTAAATTTCCGCCTTGAACGCATTCCCGATTCTCCGCTTATTGTAATATTACTCACTGTGGCACAAATTTTTATGTCTGAGTTATATTTAATGATAAATCACCTTTTTATCCACGAACGGCAGGGTAATGCTGCGGAGGCTGAAACAAGTCAAAAATCGTAAGTTTCCCTCAGGACCACACCTCCAAGGCGGAGCGCCAGGGGTCAAAGTGCAGTTGTGTCAGCACGAAGCTACAAACAAGGCTTTCTTGGTGCCCAAAAGCAGGATTCGGGTTGAGCTGCAAGTTATATAGGCTTTCTACACAAAATCATGGCCGAAAAGGAATACACGGTAAGAGTTTTGCGTTTATAAATGTGATGAAATAAACCCTATGCTTCGCACCAGCTCTACGTTACTGAAAAGGTCCATTGTGTTTGGCTAGCAGATGGAGACGTTCATGTACTCCTTGAAAGCAAAGTGTTTGAAGGTCCTGATCATCTTGGATGTGCTGTTGTGGACAGAATAAGCAACAAAGAGGTTGTTCTGGAATACTTGAAAACAATGGTCTCCATCCCACAGATCGAAAGGCTCATAACTATGGTTCCAGTGTCAGAAACTGGAGTTTTCAATGACTAGTTAATATTATGTGTTGTTGTGAACATATTTTAGCGAATTGATCATTATAATGCATAAAACCACACTTTCAGATAAGTAACAAATCACCACTCTCTTATATCGTCTAAGAGGGGAAACCAAGATAGATCTTCTTCG
Organism: Geodia barretti; assembly: GCA_030341885.1. Taxonomy (NCBI): domain Eukaryota; kingdom Metazoa; phylum Porifera; class Demospongiae; order Tetractinellida; family Geodiidae; genus Geodia; species Geodia barretti. The sequence continues at coordinate 10,842 of CASHTH010002933.1, forward strand.
CCTTCATATGCAACCTGAAACCTCATTCGTTACAAGTTGAGCTGCTGTACGACTCCTTCATACCAGACTATTTCACCATCACTTCAAATCGGTGCTTGATCCTTCTACCTATTAGTAGTTCGGGTTGGACAGTATATCTTTAAGTGTTTCTTGCTCTGGAGAAGTAGAATTCTCATGGTGCTCAACGTCATCTACCAGCTTGCCCAATTTTTCTCTTCATGTTTCAAGAGAGTGAGCTTGCCTCTAGACGAAAATGCAAAAATAGACTGTCAGGATATGGTTGAGTAAGACTTTCTCGCCGTAATTTTAGTTGCACTTTTAAAATTCTAAGCTTTTCCAGCTTTCTTTAATATGTTCTGCAGTCCTCTTTCAATATCCCCCCTATTCATCCACAGCCAATAGATTGAATTTCTTGTGTTAGCTTGTCATTATCTTGAGTGGCCCGCATTTTTCTACGAGTAATATCTTCCTGTCTTTTGAGAAGCACATCTGCCCGTCTTTCTTCTATTGCCTGGCTGCCTCTCATTGACTTCTTCCTAACTGATGGGGCCAATTTTCGTGCAACTTCAATGAGTTTCTTTCTATCGTCCCAACGGTTGTTTTCAAACCAGGATGAGGTTTTGTGGTAGGAATAAAGAATCAAGACTCCATTGCTACAACAGACCATTTGGCTTTCTCTACTACTCTGTCCGAATGCAAATCTCGCTCTGGCGCAACAGTTGTTTGTGTAAGAGTATGTAAGATCGTCAGTATAAGGAAGAGACGGTAGTGTAAAAGTAAAAAGCATGACAGAAAACGACGTCGATTGTTTGTAGGGGAGAAATCTACCCTACGACACAAAGTTCTCCTCCTGGGTGTTCCGCCCCGGCCCTTTCCCTTTGGGTCTATTACCGACATATCTGTAACTGAGTGCTGATGCTTACCCGCCGAAGATGATCATGGAGAAGTCTGTGTGTTGTCATTGAAGGGAGAAAAGAGGAGCTG
>CASHTH010002935.1:0-22147 GCA_030341885.1 Geodia barretti
CTGCACAGTTTTGACTCATAAACAAAAACGGGTACGTCAAAGCTACTTTTTTTGGCTGCTGGGCCCCACGCGTAAGTTTTATAGCTGTCCCTCTGGCTCGTTTTTCTCTCCCGCCATGCCCAGCGATCTCGAATGCAGCGTGTTACAGTAGCAAGAAAGCTGACAGTCACTGGATGCTTGTTTCTATGTTTTGGGAGGTGTGTAAACTCCTCTAAAAATGAATATTTAATTGCTACCTGTATACCCACTGTGGTGTATGAGTTGACATACAGCTAAAGTATGGGGAAATTGTACCTTGCTGGTTGGTTTGCCGTGACTACCTCAGTAACCGGGGAGTCTGTTGGTCAGATTCATCACATGCCTATCACGTTGCTTTCCCATGGCGATATATCCTCACTTCTGCTGGTATGCTTTTCTCTTTGCCTGTAATTTTCAGAAATATCGGCAAGTTGACCAAAGCCTAGCTGGGATCTGTCTATTGATACCTATTATGCCAAATCTGAGTGAACAGAAATTTGTATGATGACTGAGAGTAAGATCAAAGGAATTGCAGCTAGTCCAAACAATGTAGATGCATAGTGAGCTCTTCCTGCTGAGTGTAGGGGTAAAAACATAAAGAGGCCGTTCATTGCAGTCATGATTCACCTCCGCTTCTGCCATTGTCATGAAGAAAGCAATTTCTTCCGCTCGAGACTAGAACCAGGTTTGTGTGTCAGACGCACCGCTTCACACATCATTGAATCATGTCAACCTGTATGGCGTTACCTTTCCCAAGAGTGTGTTGATTTATATGACCTGACTAGCCCAACAGTATGGCAGTACTCTAGTTAACCCTCGCGGCGCGCTGCGCATGCGAGGGTTACTGTAGTTGGCTAGGCTGTGTGTGTCTGTCTGTGTGTCTGTTACTCTCAATCTCACTTCTCGGGTGTTTGTCCGTCTCACAAAGGATACGACCTACTTAACGGGCAATGAAGGTCAGAAACTTCGAACGGTTTTCTCTGAAACTGCTCCGTTGCAAAGCTAGAGCGCGAAAAAGCAGGGTCTGGTCGATCCGCGTGCTTTGCGTACCTCGGAGGCACTAGAAGATGCAACGCAGGGCGTGTATCGCCTCTCGCATGCTATCTAGTAGTGTAGTTAGCCCGCGTCAGACTCTGCGCGAGCTGGGAAGAGACCGCGACTAAAACTAAACCCAGCCCATCAATTAGTGGTACGGCGCATGCGTTTACTTACGCGTGCGCGTCACAGTGCGCCGAGGGTTTGCACTCTGTAGGATGAGGAGAAACACTAAGTTTTGCACTCTAAAGACGAATAATGGAAACCACGCGATATAGGAAGCATTGAGCCCTATAGAGTGTCTTAATTGTGCTAAAAAAGCCACAGCTCCAAGGCCTCGGCCTCCTAAATCCGCGTAGTTAGTTTCTTATGACTCATCGTCAAACTATTAGTCTAGTCCTCTGACAACACCCAAAGAGCCTGGTGAAATCCAGAGGAGGTTGTGCAAACATCATAGATTGTGTCACGTGAGCCTTCGAGCTGTAACGCTCGCCCCCCGGCCATGCAACCCAAGTCAACCCGCTGAGTCAGCACTTTGCACTCTGGCTTTTGCAAGGCTACGACCGTTTTCTGTGGTACATACATAGCAAGTCCCTAGCCCACCTGAAAATCAGCCAGAGCCCCTTTATCTTGAAGCAACTTGATTATATTTTAGCCCGCGCATGTGCAAACGGCTCTGGATTGTTGTGTGCAGCCTCCTCTGGGTGACATTGGGCCAGTTTTCTTTGTTGTGCTGAATCATCAGTCACATGACTGCTGACCAATGGTCTCAGTTCGAAAATGAGGATTTACTCTCTATGTCACTGGAACGAGTCACTACAAGGTTTGAATAACCCGAGGGGGAGGGGCCGACCCACGAGGGTTTTCAAACCGAGGAGACGAGTTCAGTGGTCTAACTGGCTTAGAACCGCGGCACGGAGAGCGCAGTTTCGCTTAGTCTTTTCGATAGTGTGCAAGACCCGTTACCCAGTTGGCTCTGCCCGCCAGAATTTAGGCTGGGAAAGGGCGAAGGCCCATTTGCTCATAGCTTCGAAACTGCCGCCGAGCAGGACGAGTTCATCATACAAGCATCGCAGCAACTGGACGGATATATCCTGCTAGCCCCGCCGGAGCAAGACACTGCCACTGGAGCGCTCAGCCCGCGTCGCTTGATCTGGACGATTTGTTGTTTGTCGCTAGTCAGGGGTTAAATCAGCTACATGCTCTACCGGGAAACGCCTGACTAGCGACCAACAACAAATCGTCCAAACGACGTGCTGCGATGCTTGTATGATGAACTCGTCCTGCTCGGCGGCAGTCTCGAAGCTAGGAGCAAATGGGCCTTCCCAATCCTCGATTATTATGGATTTGACCTTTGTGAAACCTCAGTGATCTAAATTCTTCACAGTGATCTAACTTGCAACTTAAGACTTAGTACTTATATACCTGGCAGACCCAGTACTACGGGTTTTAGACACTTGATTACTACGACTCAACATCAAAGGGAATTATTCATGAGAGGTTCTAACCTCTATTTTTACCCTTGATACTCAAATAGCTAATCATGACACGAAACCGTATGGGTCTGGACACACCTCAGCAAGAGAAGAATGAAGAGTGGAAAAACTCATCGGTTTCTGCTGTTGCTCGTCCTTCCAGCCAGCCTTCAAGAGTCATACACCTTAGCATCAGTTGCTGCTGGTCTCTCTCTGTCTCTTGACATATATGCAGCAGCAGAGCAGACATGCGTGCGCGTGCGCGTGCGCGTGCGCGCGCACACCCGAGGTGCTGATTCAGCAGACCAACTCTATTTCAGCGGCGAAGCTAGAGGAGGGCCTTGCTTGGCAACCAGCGCGACGATAGACCAGTCCGTAGACATCACAGAACGGGTGAAACATGACCGTCCGCACCCTGTGGAGAAGGACTGCCTTTTTCAGCTGTTTCCTGATGGTCGTTGGGATCGTTGAATACGTGGCGGTGGTGCAGTTGCACGGGTCCCTGCAGGTCGGGGAGAGGGAGGAAGAGCGGTTGCTGGCAGGCGGGCGGTCTTTCACGTTGCTCGAGAGAGAATCGGAGCGGCTGCAAGAGGCACCGATGCAGGTCGCCGGGGATTGGAGAGGTCGGAGGCGAGGAGGGAGCGAGAGAGTTCACGGTGGAGGGGAAGTAGCCAGTGAGAACTTGGACCCGCCAGAGGTGAGGTTAGCTCGAGAACTGCACGACCTACGAGTGGACCGCCTCAGAAACTTTGACCAGAGGCCGGGCTCCTTTCTTTCAGACCAGTGGAAGAGAAACTTTGACACCAGTAGAAAGAGCCAGCTACTAGCTGATCAACAACAACTCAAACACAAACTGGGAGCTGGGAGCCACAACCAGAGATACTCAGAGATGCTAAATCTCTCTCGTCTAGTTGACGAAATCTTGTCTCCAGAAGGGAAAGGACACAAAGCCCTCAGACAGTTCTTTGAAGAGAACGAGGGAGACAGACTCAAAGAAAAGCTGGACAAACTCTACGATATTTACACAGCAAAAGGACAGAAAGGTTCAACAACAAAAGATGCAGTCACAAGTGATAGAAACTATGAAGATGACTACACAGACCTGAAGGACTCAGAAGAAGAAGAAGAAGAAGAAGAGGAAGGGGAGAGAAAGAGAGTTTTTGATCCACAGGATTTTATCGTGAGTGTTGGAGCCGACGGGCTGCTGAATGTCTCACGTAAGCCCCTCCCACCTGAAGTACTGGTGGAGAACACGACTTCCCCACCCATAAACATGATGTCATCCGAGAAGGCTGGACTGAATATCCTGCTCACCATCAGGTACTATCATGTTTCTTGACAGTGTATCGCCTTTCTGGTGGGTTTTGGACAGTTGCCAGTGATTTGTGCTGGATTAATCAGTTGAATTGTGTTTGCCCCCACACACACATTAATTAATAACAGTTTGCAGGCAGCTTCCATGTTTCCCTCGAGTGAGTGTGTGTATATAGTCGTAGGTAGCTCTAGAAGTCCAATTTGTAAGTTAATTTTTACTATAAGGGCAGATGGTTTCCTCAACAAACATGTTTCCCTTTTTCCAAAAATGTAGTGTTTGCATATACATAATAGGGTGGATTTTAGCTGCCCTAAACTGTAAGTATTACAGCTAGAGTTTGTGTTGATGAGATTATGCAGCTTCTATGTTTGTGGTAGCCATTGAAGCTAGTCTTTACGTGTCTTGGCACAGGACAACAGTGAGTAACCACAGAAAGAGGCTGCCTCTACTGTTTGACACGTGGCTCACCAAGGTCAACACCAGTCAGGTGTTCCTGGTCACCGATGGAGATGATCCCTTCACTAGACTCTGGACCAGCGTCAAAGGTGTGGCACGTTTGAGGATCGCAGTAGGCTTCTGGGGTATTACTGAGCCCATGCACGTGTGACTTGACTATTTGTAAGGTGACCATTTTGTACCAAACAGTGGATGCGTGCATGCTTTCACATCGAACAGTTGATGTTTACTACTGTATGTACTTCCATGCTTCCACTAACATGTATGTATAATTATACCTGGTCTTGAAACTGTTTTTGGGAAACGTATGTACATTCTTTTCCCACTCTCTGCTGTGTTATACAAATAACTGTCGGTGTTTTCTTTCAATCCTTTCTCTGTATACGTATTTCTCCCCCATAGGAATACACTACGTTGACGCCAAGTGTGGCAGCAGCTACTCTCGGTGAGAATACGTTGGACTGTGCACTTATGATGATGTCATTTCTACGAGGGGGTATAATTATTTGGCCCTTGCCCTGTATCGTTAGGATACATTACTTGAACAAAAATTACAAAGGTGCCTTTTCCTGCACTGTGTATGTATGTATGTACTTGTATGTATGTATGTATGTATGTACTTGTATGTATGTATGTACTCTGTGGGAAACATTGCTTTTCGAAGACAGATCGGTCTCACTATAGGCAACACAAAAGTATCCTCCTAATTGCTGTCTCTCCAATACCCATATGTACCTACATGTGCTAATGAAACTACATGTACTAGTGAAGGAATATTATGTGCTTTGAATACAGGTGTGAAGGTTGTATTTCAAAAAGCAGTGGCTCCCACTTGGCACTCCCACCAACCCAGTATAAATAATGGCAGAATAGGTAGATAGAGAAAGAAATAGGAGGGAGGGACACTAAAGCTCATTGTCAATGAATCCCACTGTAAGTAAGAACAGCATACAAGCCTAGGGTTTGCCAGCAGTTTTGGCTGTACTTCCATGTGTTGACTCTATTAACAGGTCTTTTAGCCCATTCCTCGCCAGAGAAGGCAAATTGTGAAACCTGGCATCACTGATACATACATACATACAAACATACAGTGTGTATTATTGCCAAGTAAAGCTAGTGCGTAACCCAACTAGTCCACTGAATTGCCCGATTTTACTGATTCTGTATAGACGATGTTGTCTGTACATAAAACTGCCTAAAATTATACTCACGTTCACCTTGCCAATATTGTTTGCATTTTGTCGAAGTACTGTATGTATAGCAACAGGTGTCCTACGTTATATGTTGACCATAGATTGGTTGCTGTTGTGTATAGGAAGCTGTTTTCCTTGAGTAGTGGAATTTTCCATAACTGTACGAATGTTTACAGGGTGTGATCTGACATGTACATGCAGTACCCACTAATGGTAAATCAGGGCCACTCCCTGTAGTCATATTTGTTAATTGACCTCTATTTGTGGCTACACTGGTGCTCATTCCAATGATAATTCTAACCTTTAATGTCGTAAAATCATCTATAGCTGTTGCAATGTGTGTGCATTTGAGAAGTGGAAATACTTTGGTACCATTTCTTTCACAGAGAGCATCTATGCTGCAAGGCTGGCGTGGAGTTGGCCCTCCTGTTTCAAAAAGAGAACACAGCGTTTGAGTAAGCCAGACTGCACCATACATACAGTACGTGACTGTGCACGCAGAGTAAGGCCTTTATAGTGAATAATGGTTTTGCAAAGTGAAATTTGGTGTGCATAATCACTTGTTGGTATGTTGTGACTGCCCATGTCTGTCACTAACGTAGTGACTGCATACAAGAGAATGTGGTCCTATGGGGCCTAATTATGATGCACTCTTCACCAAAGTCACCAATATTGAATTTACGTAGGTTTCTGCATTGCTCTAACATGTATGTATGTACATACTAACAGCAACTCACAACTCTGTAAACGTATTATGTAGGTCACTGCTGCACAGTCGCCAAAACTGTTACATTAGTAACATGTGTATTATACCGTATAATACTACTGAGACTTGAGTCACTAATTAGAGTATCTCTATACAAGGCCTGTGATATTTAATTTGGAATTGTTTGTTCGAGAGTTAACTTTATCGAGTCAATGTTGATCTGTTGCAGCTGGCTGTGTCCACGTGGACGACGACATGTATGTCAATATGAGGAACCTGGTGCCACTGTTGTCCCGTTTTGACCCCAAGACTGAGCCCATATATCTTGGAAGGTTAGTCAATCAATGCCCTTTGTGGAGCCTGTTTGAGTGGGTAAATATTTAATGGGTGTGTTAATAGTGGAGACATTATAACACGGTGTTTTGAACATCACTCCTGATTTTATTATTGTGTTCCCTTATCGGAGGTTCCCTTATCGGAGGTTCCACTGTATATATGTACATCCATGTCCCTGCCTTGTGCACGGCATTTGAGATGGGATAGTGTGTTGTGAGTATGTACCTGGACTGTCTTGTTGTATCCATGCTCAGGTCGGGGTCCATGTGGGGTTCTCCGAGGAGAGTCAAGAAGAAGGCGGGGCTGAGTCTACCGGGAATGAAGTACCACTTTGCAGTGGGTGGCATGTACTGTCTCAGTAGAGCCATGCTACACAAGACCATGAAGTGGATCGTGTAAGACCTCGAACCTTGGACATTTACATACAAATTATACATACATACTCTGTGTATTTAGATGAGTGTTAGGCTACTTCCTGTGCTTGGACCCTTTACTTCCTCCTAATTAGAATCCCCAAGCTGTGTGAATGTATGTAGTGGGCCATCTGCCAGCACACTTTAGCTGTAGTATGCAGTGCATTAGCCTCCAGAGGTCCTGGTACAGAGGCTGCAGTGCATGCACCCACTTAAGTTTACAACTGCATGTATGAACCTCTAAAAAAATAACACTATGGGGCCAACTTTGTCGGTACTCCCTATCTAATATATACTCTAAAGTAGTAGCGTTGGGTTGAAACAAGTGTCCTTGTGGAGAGGTTGTCCCTATCTCAGAGGTAAAATAGTACACTAAAGTAGCATCGGGTTGATATAAGTGTACGTTGTAGAGAGGTTTTCCCAATCTCGGAGGGTTCCTTATCAGAGGTTCCATGTCCCTGCCTTGTGCACGACATTTGAGATGGGATAGTGTGTTGATTGTCTGTTTGGCACATTATCTCAGTGATTTGTCCAACACTCCCCCTCTACAAAGACGTGCATACACAGCCGCCATTATTGCTTGTGATGTCGATGTGTCCCCCTCAGAGGTGGAGAGGCCTTCTCAAAGTCGTGCTCACTCACCAGAGAACCTGAGGATGTCACTGTCGGCTTCATTGTCGGTCAGTTATAGTTCATTAAACAATACCTGCACGACATGCACAGTTATATAGAGAGGGCTACCAAACCTAAAGTACCAGTATTTATACAAAGGCTTTATAAGAAAATCTGGGACTGACAAAAATTTTGGATGTTAGTGATCTCTGCATGTGTGGTTACATATACAGTGCTATCTTCAAGAGATTAGTAATATCAGTATGCCAGCCAATACCGGCGTAAAGAACATCCAAGTGTTGGCTATAATATTTCACTGTACTATGGGTCATTGCTGCTTGTTTTATATTGTCTAGCCCTGTTCCCTTATAACGTTAGTAAACCCTGCTTTATATGCCGTACTCTGTTAAACTGGTTATGGGTGGTGTCTCTTGATCAAGGTATAGGTCCCTTCTCATGCATTATATGTATCTCACTGTCGTGTAGCGATGCTGAACTACAGTCTGAGTAGGACGGAGAGAATCAACACACACGGTCTTCACCTGGCCAGTACTGTTGATCCCAGCACTCTTAATGAACAGGTGAGACATTTCCTCTGTTGACAGCAGAGCACCCACACATACACACATACATACATACATACATGTGAGACATTTGGTTAATTGAATTGTCGGAGGCTTACTTGCCAGGCGGTATATACTGTACTACATTAAGTCTTTCCTATTCCTTGTATGTAGGTAGCAATCTCATATGGTTATGGCTCGGTGCACTGGGGAGAGGACCCATACAATGCTGTGTTTGTACCTGATGGCCTCTTCTCTCTGGAAGAAGATGAATCACAGTGAGCACTACACTCTCTGCATAGTTTTTTTTGCGCGCTCATACGTGTGACTCGATCCTTGTTTGATGAAATGGTAAAATCACACTTTCCACTCAGTCAGTAATGTGACATGCTATAGGCCCTGCTGAAACATTATTATAATAATATACAATGGTGAACGTTAAATACTTTGCCTAGGGATTGTGTGATTGGGGGGGTGGTGTCAGCGTGCTCACATCTGTTCATAAACCAGGCTCATGTATCCGATCCGTCTTACATCATTACCAATCATTAGTTGGCATACCGTCTTTGAGTGTGTCCTAAGAGCATTATGGAATGTTAATACAAAACACTGCCCGTGTGGACAGAGAGACTGCTGCCAGCAATCCCTACCCTATCACTAGGTTTCGGAGTCTGCATTGTCTGCTGTATCCCACCATCTCGTGGTGTGTCCGTCAGCATAACCAACTGCAACAGCTGCGGAGCCACTTCTACGACAACTTCAACTATGACGACAATTAGGACTGGTAACCACTTCAAGAAGCTCTCGCCACCGATTTAGGACTTCCCTCCGTCTTTTCATGGCAGTCACATACGTAATTACTCCGTCACCTCACACGTTTCTTTTATACCCACCACCATTAGGTATATAACTCTCCCCAATAGATGGTCATTTATACCAACTTCATAATAATAATATTACTCTGCAGTCACTTACAGTGTCACCAGCTTCAGTATATACTCTATCACGTTGCTGCCTATATATATACATAATTGTGCAGCACAGACAGTGTTAGTGGTCCAGTGGAAAGTAACTATACATGTGAAAGTGGTTGGTTCAAATTGCAAAGGTATGATAGAACCCTTCTTACATGTGCTCCGCTTCCTAACACATTTTTCAGCCTGCCTGGAATAAGATCGCGGGATTAAGATCGCACAAATGCAGAAATGATTTTTGAAACAGGTATATATTAAGTGTGATTGTGAGAGTACGACATTAAGCTTTTTCCTCAAGCTGTAGATGGAGAGGTCTCCACTAGTCCACACAGTCATCCCCATAAACCTCTCCCGCAGCATCTCCATGAACCTCGAGTCTCTCTTGTAGCGGTACTTGCAGGACAGCAGCACCGTTGTCCTGTTGTCACTCAGGTCAGCCATACTCTGGATCAGGACGGGGAAACTGTCCTCGATGTACACCACGTCGGCGGCTAGCAGTACGTCGTAGGGTGGCCGGAACGTGGCGACGTCTTGTCCCCAGCTCAGTTGACGCACAGCGACGGGTCTCAGGGGGTCAAGATTGTGGGAGTTCAGTTTTAGGTTACGTTCAGCGGGTCCGGTGTTTCGGTCAGTGACATCCACACTATGTGCTCCTATTGTAGAGAAGATAGACTACGGTATATATACACTCATGTCATTAAATGAAGAACGGTAGAAGTACCGTGCCAAGCGCTAAGAGAGTAGAATGGTCACTTTTTTTCACTCTGCCCAACCATATATTATTTTCTCAGTCGTACTGTAAGTAATCCACACAAGCGACATGTGATCCTCAATCATTGCTGATTGGTACAAAGGCCACGAAGAAGAGAACAACCAACTTCTGTCGGGAGTCCCATCAGGCATCATGACTGGAACCCCAGTGTGCTATACATAATATACAACTCCCAGAAAAAAGCTGAGTCCAAATACCTCTAATACAGTACAGTGCACTAGGCACTGAGCTACAAAAAAGTTGGTTCTTTCTCTAAACCAGGTCAACATTGCAAGACCAGGGCAACACTGACAGTACAGGTACATTGTGGATTGACTTACCAAGACCATGAGCCACTAGACCAACCAGCCCAGTCCCAGCCCCCAACTCTATCACTCTCTTTCCTCTCACTAGTTGAGCACCATCTTCCTCCAGATAGCGACACAGTGCCAGAGCCTGAATCAACACACACATTACTCTCAAGATTTGACGGAGAAAATTGAGTTTTATATTGAGGTGGGGACTTTGTATTGCTGGACAAGTAATCTGGAAGATAAATTAGCTTTGTCCCTCTATGTAGCTCACCGGCTCCCACACAACAGCAGCGACTCCAATACTGTCCCAGTCTTGCTGTATGATCCACTCCCGACTAGCAAACTCCACCCTCCTCTCCTTCTGCTGTAGCGGCTGCAGAAACTGCGGGGGACTGTATACCACCAGCTGCTGATCCCAGCCTGGATTGGCGCCCTCCCCTTCGTGGCACACTGTCTGAAAACAATCACAGCACTTGCTACACCACTGACAATTAATCCTCACACGTTTCTGCAGCCTCTTTGCACTGATTCGTAGTGCTAGGATGCAGTAGAGCCATCATGCAGGCTACAGCTACAACAGTCTGCCAAGAACGGAAAGCGGACATGGCATGAGTGCGCACTTATTAGAATGGTGCGCACCAATTAGATTTTCGCCCAATCACTCTGACGTCGTCATTTCAAAAGAGAGACCTAGGTTGTTAGGGAGGTGAAGTAGGGGACCTAGTGTCGAATATTCAGCGTCCAAGCTGGCTCACTTACGTTCTAGACGTCGGCAGTACCCGTCGGAAAGTTCGTATACTCCCGGAGCGACCGTTCTCCAGCCGTCTGGCCAGCAGCAGTCTTCATTGGGCGGCACCTCCGCGTCCCCCTCCCTTTCCTCGTCTTACTACCCCACCCAGTCTCTCCAGTCCGACGCCATGACGGGGAGAGACAGAACAGCAGAGTTTACTTCAGTTGTCCACTCCCTCCAATCCTATCATGTAAGCCAACTGTATGTACCCAAAATGATGATGTGAAATTTGTATGGGGTTAACAGGATGTATTGGATGCCTGGACATTAGTAGGTGTAATATAGCCTTCGTTTCTGGGTGTGTTAACAGTTTGCCATCACATTGGGCAAGAAAAACTCTTCCAGCATGTCATCACCGCCCAAAACACGACACACCCCATTGTGTATCATCCAACCACATGCGTGTGAGCTGAGCTTATGGCACTACTCAATAATAGGCCCTTCACCAACATCAAAAGCTATGAAAATTTGTTGATGATAAATTACGAATCTCTCCTTGTGTATATACGCAGGCTCCGACATCCATGACTCCCCATCCGAGAAGAAGGCAGTCTGAAATAATGGCTGCAGCCAAGTACGTTACAACCCTTTTACGTCTCATTTACTTCATGGTGCGGTACACTTGCTCTTGCTCTGCAGGAAGATTGGCTATGACATCAACTGTACCTCCACAAAGCTGGAGAAACTTACAGAATGTGAGTGTGTACAAGAGTCTGCCAAATATCAACCCTCCACCTCATTCTCAAGAGTTGTTATATACCCTGGCAGAATGTTGGGTTACACCCTCTGACGGCTTTGAAAAGCCAAAAACTAGCATATTTGCTCTCTCGAACTTGCACTACGAAACACCGTAGCCCCTTCATAGATGTCTGAGTGTTTCCTCTATTGCAAATGTACTGTGGTACACCTTCATAGGTCACCAAAGACATAATCTTTCCTCTATCTTGCACACCAACTACTGTAGTCTTGTGCTCTTTAGGTTGAGTTGTTTGTTATTTGATCCATGTTTCTGCTGCTGTATGCAGTGGCCCGGGGCAGAAGTCTGTTTGGAGACCCCACGGCAGACATCCAGGAGCTGACTCAGGTCATCAAGCAGGACCTCTCCAAACTAAACTCAGACATCAGCTCCCTCCAGCAGCAGGCCAGGGCAGAGTCGTACGGCGACAGCAAACACATGAGGACCCACACCTCGTCTGTTGTCATCTCTCTACAGGTGACCTGCCATACTGTGTGGTACATAGTAACAACTGCCTCTGAATGTCTAGCTACAAGGAGAGATGCTAGTATTTTACATTGCCTTCAGGTGAAGCTTGCCAACGTGTCCCAGGATTTCAAGAGTGTTCTAGAGCTCAGAACAGAGGTAATGTGCAACACTGTGCAGTATGTACGGGTCTATACTAGTGCATGCCAGTAGATGTATTATACTGTTTTGTTTGGCTTGAGTGAGTCTGTGGCTGTATCTAGTTACCTTTGACTTACTTTGTGTGCAGTCAGTGTAAACTGTGCAACCACCTATATAGGCCAAGAAAGTAGTTGTGCTTGTAGCATTCACACACATCCGTTATGGTGGTGGGTCATCTGTAGATGCAGCAAGGCGAGAGCATAATAAGCTCTGAGACACTTCTGCTCTTGTGTCGTAGCTGGCGGGTGATGCGTTCTTACAACTGGGATTGAAAGTGGCCAAGTATTTCCATAGGACTCTTTGTTTTGAACCTGAAGTAAGCAATCCACAGAGGTGGCCTTTGTTTTTATGTAGGACAGGTTGCTCTGTACATTAGCATTCTCTTGTGTTTGCTGTCCCATTATTCAGTCTTAGTGTATGTGTATGTTGTATTAAAGTGTGTTTGTCTTGATGTTATCTCAGAACCTAAAGCAGCAGAAGCAGAGACGTGAGCAGTTCTCTGCCTCTCCAGTCACCTCTTCGTATCCTCCCATGGAGAGAGATGGTAAACCAGGCTTTCTTATAGGAATTCTTTTAAGGGAGGAACTGGGTTACAGTATACATACTTACTCATACTTAACGACATTTTCTGTATTTCAGTCAAATTATGTATGTACGTTAATCAACCACACTGTCAGGGATGTCGAGGTCAGTTCTACTGAGCAGTGACCAAACGGACAGTCATGTGGGTATTGACATGGACTCCCTCAGAAGACAGCAGCAAATGCAAGTCATCGAGCAGCAGGTACACTATGCTACACTTTGCAGTCCAGTGGTTAGAGTGGCAAAACTGCATTATTGGTCAGTAGCTTTTGAAGTGTCACGGAAGAACATTTCGCAGATAGCTTGTGCATTAACGCAAGGTGATTGCACACCTTTCTTGTTACTGACAAAATGTGTATAGTGCAATGGAGGAACTGTGTAAGTTACTGGTTAGTGACAGTTCACTTCCACCGTCAGAGGAAGTAAGCAAGCGGGCTCTTTGAATAATTATTACAGACAGTGTATGTTGTAGTAGATGATGTGACATTGTATATACATCATCACTGATCACTGGCGAGCGAAGGTAGTCATTTACCTATCACCACACACACACACACATGGTATTATAGTTGTTCTATTATTTCCAAAATGCTCCGTATTACACTCGCTTGCAAAATATGTTTCATCAGTCCTATGTACATGTAGATGATTTGTTTGTGTGTTTGATGGTGTGCAGGATGCCTACATCCAAGAGAGGTCAGACGCCATGGAAAACATCCACTCCACCATTGTGGAGCTGGGCACCATCTTCAGACAGCTGGCAGAGATGGTCCAGCAGCAAGAGGAACAAGTGGCCAGGTGAGTGAGGGAAACCCTGCCGTTATTATTAATTGACGGCCGTTTGCTGTCTGAGATCATCAGTATGGTTTCACCTGTAATGCTCACTAACGATGACTGATGAGCAGTTTTCGTGGTCTCTTAGCTCACACTAGTTACTCTATCCACAGTATATGAACTACTATGTGTGAAACCAGTGAGTGTATGTTCCTATCCCCTCCCTACCTTCCTTCTACCTGTGGTCTGTAGGATAGATGATAATGTCGAAGAAACCCTCACAAATGTAGATGCAGCACACACAGAACTTCTCAAGTATTTCAAAGGCATAACTTCCAATCGTTGGCTCATGTTGAAAATATTTGGTGTCATATTGGTCTTCTTCATCTTTTTCGTTGTTTTCTTTGTATGATCAAACCCATCATGTGATATGTAATAGTATGATACAATTGATACGGTAACTAACACTATTCGTTAATGAGGTAATGCATCAATTTTCCAGTGCTGATGGTTCCTACTGGGTTTTTGGTGAGTGGTACTCACATGAATCACACACCAGGGGGACAGGGCGCTCGTGTGAGAGAGAGCCTGCGAGCATCTCCCGTAGCTTTTCCTCGAGGCCAAAGAGGTGATTGTCTCGTGCATGAGGGAACGTCTCTCTCATGGTGCGGGCAAGGTTCAGAACGTACTCCACGTTGCACCCACTTGGTCCGTGGGACTCGGCCACCTGTCGGGCAATGTCATCCAGGGAGGCCGGTCCGAGGTACTCTATGTTGGTCTCGGTGGCAATGTAGACCAGGACGGGGAAGGGGGGAGTGTCCTTGTGGCAGGGGTGGAACGTGACGTGGTGGGTTGTGTAGCCGCCTTTTTCTCTGTGGTCCAGGTGAGGGAGTACGCTGCGGTCAGTTCTGAACGCCACACCCCACGTCACCTCCTGCACACAACAGCAATGTACAAAAAGGTTTACTCCAGATTGCGTAGTTGACAGTGCTCAGGTATTGCTCACAAATCGGTAGTCTACCATTACCTCTTGTGCTTCCACCAAAGTCACCACTCGGCCTGGCTGAGAGAATACGTAAAATAGAGTTTTATTCTAGGCGAGATCAAGGGCTCACCGCTCCAGGGATTCCTCTGTGGTCGGTGCTGCCCTGCCAGAATCGTCGAGCAAAGCCCTTCACGTGACCCACCACCCTCTCGCGGTAGGGAAAGTCCGCCTTCCACGTCAGAGATCCGTACCCAAACACCCAAATCCTCTCGTCTTCTCCGCTGCAGTTTTGCATCGTGATCGCATGTCCGTAACTAACTCGCCCCGCCCCATTTTCAGAGAGCTGCTGCGCATGCGCATTATACGAACTTGAAGAACAGAACTGCTATGATCCAGCAAAGTATGAAGGCTCAAACACACCACTACATCATGCTGCACTCAGAGGAAACCTGCCTGTATATACAATACACTGTTTTTCATAGGACAACAGAGTCTGATTCCCTGTTGTGACTGCCAGTTTCGACTTCTGCACTACTACTACTACTGCTATTGATGCGTCCAACAACAATGCCGTCAACTCTCAGCAGTCTTTGTTCTGCCAGTGAAGAGGAAACCAGCAGTTCTTTTATCCTGGCTTCCAGGGAGAACAAGTGTTCGTCGTTCACCTCTGGTGCAATCTCTCTCATGGACGAGGCTAGATTCAAAACGTACTCTGAGTTTGATCCACTACAGCCTCTGGTGCTCACAATATCCCGGGCCATTGTGTCTACCGATGCAGGTCCAAGATATGACGGACTCTTGTCTGTTCCAATGTATGCGACTACTGTCATCGGTTGCATGTCTCTTCTCTTGCATGGATAGAAAGTGACCTTGTGCATCGAATAGCCTTGCTCTCTGGCGTTCAGGTAGGCAACGGTATCGCACACTTCTGATGCGTTAACCTTGAATGCTACACCCCATGTCGACTCTTTATCCTTCTGAACAAGAGTTGCCACTCTACCAGGCTGCAGGGAAAGAATAATTTTGGGAGCCATTACTTGGTCAATTTTGTACTATATATGAGTATTATTTTCGGTATAATTATAGCTTCTGCACTAAAGACTTTGGGTTTAGGTATGCATTTTCTGGGAAGGTTATGACCTGCAGGCATAGCTACCAAAATAATTTCATCGTGCACCCCATTGCCAAGGCTAAATTCTTACTGCTCCGGGGACTCCTCTATGGGCCACGTCTCCCTGCCAAAACTTTCTGGTGTAGCCTCGCACGCGACCCACCACCCTGTCCTCGTACGGGAAATTTGTCTTCCAGATGAGGGATCCGTAGCCGAATACCCACAGAGGAGACGCTGGGAGAGGCGATGGCCGAGTGACGCCGTTCCATCTTATTCTCGAAGATGCTCCATCTTTGCTTGCGAAGCTGTTTCTTGCCAGTTGTATTGTTCCGCCGGTCATGATATAATATAGCGATCGGAGACTTTTCACTCCACAATCTCTTGCTTATTGCGTGCAGTTTGTTTTATAGTTGAGACCTTCAGCATAATCTGTGGGTGGAGTGGAAGTGATGCAAAGTCACGGAGATAAACTTACCAGGAAAGTAAATGTGGATCAACTACTGAGAGTCTACACAGCCGAGCTTTCCGATCCGAGACGCGCGCAAACGCGGTTGTCGCGAGAGACACATTAATGCGCATGCGCACATCGGCTACGGATTGGTGACGTCACGATGAAGCGAATTTGTGTGGAGTGTGGGAGGGAGAGTGCAGACGAAGAGCTGTACAGGGAGTTCAGTGGGGGCACTATTCAGCTCAGTCAGTGTGTAAGTCTCCAAAACAACATGAGGGGACAGTTAGATTCCCTCGTATCATCCCCAGGCCCACTGTCATGGATTCCTCGACAAGTATGTGGAGTTTGACGCAGTCATTCTTCTGTTGGACGTCCTGATGCTGCGCGTTCAGTCATATCGCCACCTCATATTCAACCACAGCATTTCAGACTCAGTCAGTCCATAGGTATTAGACCATCATCTTTGCAAAATGGACACGGTCACCATTGACCAAATATAATCAACACATTTCCTGACTCATTTCAATGAGACTTCCTGAGTAATTGTGTTACTGTTGCAATATTGACCTTGATATCCACTGTGATTGTGTCCTTATTAAATTGTGAGGAGACTTAGGGGGGGCATAGTAGCTGCCTCGTTCCTTTGAACACTTCCACCATTATAGGCTCTCAGTGTTCCTGTTGGGGGCTGACCATGTGTGCCTTGTATATGGCTGAACAATGTCTTTTTGGTACCATGTGAACGTGGTGGTTGTTCATTACCTGTGAGTGGTTCCCACCCCCTCTCCTTATACATGTTTCCAGGTGTTATGCAAGTGCAGTGTTGCTGTTGTTCTCTGTGATACCTATATCCTACCACATAATGTCTTCTTCGGTGTTATGTTTGAATCACAACACATCAGTGCACACGTTTCTCCTGAACTGCTGAGCTTGCTGTTTTGTGTACTCGATGCATGAGTAGCTCTATTCCGTGTAGTCTCAGGTGCAATCGTACACATGTCCTTAACTACAACACATACCAAACTGCGTATGCTGCACTTGGATTCCTCGGACTCTACTGTTCTCCAGACCCACTTCCATACTTTTCTTCTACAGGCCATAGTGGGTGAGGCACAGTTAAATGGTGTCCCCATGTCGTGTCAAGGTTACCTCCAGCAGTTGAGACTGCACTACCGAATTTCAGCTTCTTAGTGTGTATATCTGTCACACAGAATTTGTTGGTGTCCTATGTTTGAGCTACTACCTCATCAGAGTACTGTCACCTACGAGCAAGTTAGTACTTCATCTCCCAACTGCTCACCACCTATGCCCACCCCTACACACACACACACACACTATGTAGGTGCTCTCTCCATGATGTCTCCCGTACTCTGGTACTGGCAAGCTGTGGTCGACTGAGTGGTCTGGCGGCCATGGTGTGGACTGGGGATTTCTACCTCTGGATTCCCTGGCTCCTCACCATCCCTGTCCAATACAGGCATTCAGAGGTATATTCTGTACTTTACATACACTTTTGCTACTTGGAACAGTTCAAATTGTGTATGTAGCTCTGCCAAGCTCTAAAGTGGGAGTGTGTTTTAAAAGCCATATATAGCATTTGTATCAAAAGCCAGTCTCTTTGACTCCTGCCTTTGAATACATCACTATGTCTTTGTGTTGGTTGACTAGCTGAAATGATCTCACTGCTCTCAGTGTGTGGTACATCCACACTGTCATCAGACAGATTGCTTCCACTGTAATGATACGGTGGAACCCCTCTAATCTTGTGTCCTTAGAGGAGAGAGGAGGTTTCGCTGTGTGGTCGAGATGTACGTACGGGATGAATCTCCTTTACTGTGTGTGGGTCAGTGTATTATTGATGCTGTGTCTGTACAGCACTGCTGAATACCTCACTTCTGAAGAGTGCTACTCTAGTCTCCATACTGACACTATCTCTACTGCTGGCTGGTGTGGCACTGGGCAGACTCAGGGATACTCTACTATCGTTACTTTATCCTTGTCTGACATTCACTACATCTATCAGCATTGAATTGAAATGAAAAGTCAAACTGCAAACTATATATATACCAGGCGTAAGGTTCACATTACCACTGATATATAATGATAAGTAAATTAATAAACATGACATTAAATCAAAATATTCAAAAAAGTGTGGAATATAATTATGGATGCCATAAAAAGCAAGGAGACAAGACAGGGATGACCTAGTGAACATGATGCAGTAGCAATGGATGATGGCTACATTCTTTGAACTGACATCACTTGCTCCTGTAAAATTTCCTCCACACAAGCCCTCTATTGTCGCGAAGTACGAGTGTGCTCCCTTATATGATGCACAGCTACGATTTATTTCATGAGCACATTAGACAGGTAATACCATCTACTCGCTAAGACTTCTACATTTGCTCAACTAACCAGTTTTACAATGCTGCATTCTTGGCCATCTACATACAGAATCCTTTCACCATTGTCCTCGTACTTCACTAAACAAACAGTAAAGGTGGCGACAATAGAGGGCTTGTGTGGAGGAAATTTTACAGGAGCAAGCGATGTCAGTTCAAAGAATGTAGCCATCATCCATTGTACTACTGCATCATGTTCGCTAGGTCATCCCTGTCTTGTCTCCTTGCTTTTTATGGCATCTCTATATTCCATACGTTTTTAATTCGAAAAGGGGATATTTTTGGGCATAAGCCCATAATAAAAGTAACATTATAGTGGCCTTAAGCTATCACCTCAGACGTTTTGTCGTCATTCACATTGCATCAGTGCACCAGGTTTCATTGTGAGAGGACCATCATAAACAAGTTATAGGCACTGACACCATTTAAAAGTATTTTTGCCTTTGGCTGTTTGTTGTTGTTTACAACCCTGCAATTTCTGTTTCGATGAACTCTTATATATCATGGCGGGGTTTTATTGCCGGAGGCTGTTTGTTGTTGTTTACAAACTTGTAATGTTTACATTTTGATACTAATGATGGGTTGCATGTGTGTACAAAGTTTTATCATTCTGGGTATTTGCTCTACCTAGTTAGCACACTTCATTGGTCTATTTTGTTTTTTTGTTGTTTACAAACAAATTGAAATGCTCTTGCACGACCTGTCATGGATTCCAATCTTTGTGCAAAGTTTCATCTCCATATCTTAGCTGGTTTTTGAGATATATACGCTTATTGAAACCCTGGGATGCTGGGTTTAGCTATATACCCTATAAAGGAATGTGGCAATGAAACTCAATTTTCACTGTGCCCCTATTGTTTTGTTCTATCTTTAGTAACACTTCTGAATTTATTCCTTATCACTGCCACCTTCTCTTCAACAGGGTCAGCAGAGAACGTATCTGCTCACAGATCAGAGATCACTACCCAACAGACTATCAAGTGACTGGAAATACTCAAACCACCCCCAACACCGGTTAATCTAGCACCATGGCTCCTATCTTTTCTCTGGGTATGAGATTGGTACCCCTAGTGTGCTATGGCTGCCACCTACATGCACATTCAATGACTCACACTTGCTGCAGTTATCTTTCTGGCTATTACAGCTCCTAGCTTGTCCTGGGTCTCAGCTTCTACCATTCTATGTCAGAAAAGTCACGTACTGAGGACATTTGAACATGGTAACAGCTACAAATACAGAGTTGGCCCGGCCCATATGTGTAGATTTTTGCACACAGGATTTTGTCCTTTAACCTTTAGCTCTGGAGCTTTATACACACTATGTATATGTGAACTCACAGATTACTCTTGCCATTCATCTTGTCAGGAACATGACTGAGATTTGCTGGATTTATAACGTGGAAGACATTATAGACCTTCTTCTTGCTGAAGTTCAACAATACATGTGACCTTGAGCTCCAGTCTTAGATTGCGGATCATAACAGAAAAGTGCTTCACACTGACAAGACTTACGTAATACTTCCCTTGTTGTATACATTCTTAGGAGGCTCCCTGTATGCCCCTGTTGCTGTGAGGTTATCTGGGTTCTTACATGATTGAAATTGCCAGATCATAATAATTACAAGTGGAAAAATCATTTCTTCAAAATGAAAGGGGGATATAGGGATGGCTTGAAGCACCAAAAAGGAAGAAACAAGGGGTCATTACACAGCAAAGTTGCACAAAGCTACATGACACCATCCCTATATCTTTGTTTTATTGTTTATAAGCAAAGTTTCCCTTGAGCTAAGTATACATGCAAGACAACCTCTATTACAGAGCCGTATATAAAACAAAGATATAGGGATGGTGTCATGTAGCTTTGTGCAACTTTGCTGTGTAATGACCCCTTGTTTCTTCCTTTTTGGTGCTTCAAGCCATCCCTATATCCCCCTTTCATTTTGAAGAAATGATTTTTCCACTTGTTTCCACTATTTTTAACAGCTTCTGGCAACACTGCATTTATTGTTACAGTCACTCTGATGTTCATGGCTATGTTGTAGATAGGCTACCATAGACAAATTGAAAGTAGTAGCTAATGGCTGCTAGATACCATGTATTGTCTTCAACAAGGATGTAATTAGATTATTGCACATGGTTGTGGTTTCATTGGCAGGCTTTGGTAATCAGGCTACAACCTGGGGGGGACAAACAATGAAGGCCCATTTGACTGAGTGCCCCGCAAGGCTCGCGTAACACCGCGCAGACTCTGGCAAGTTGCTCTTCGTGCATATCAACAGCAAGATAGCCAGTTGGAAATGTGCACACTTACTTACAGAAGGTACTGGAGGCTGACAGTTCCTCTGCAGGTCTGCCAACTCGCCCGGTAGAATACGCTCGCAAGCACATTGGACAACGCCCCTGCCTGGCGCATGCGCGCGGATCACTGATGCTGAGTAAGCAGCAAATGGCGTTGTTCAGGTCGACCAGGGAAGAGCTCCATGATCTACCGTAGTGACTAGCGGCAAGAAAGAAACGATCGCTTGATGTCCGTGCACACCTCCGGCGAAATTGGAGACCTTCAGTGAAAAAATCAGTGCTTGAACTGGTACTGGTAAGGAGATAGCGGGTTTAAAGAAGAAGAAGAAGAAGAAGAAGAAGATGAAGAATATGATGACACGAAAATCGTGAAATCGCGTATGAGCGAATTCTCGCGTGGACGACTGAAGGTGCGTATGAGCTCTTGGGGGACATGTATAGGTAGATATGGGCCCGTAGACTATTGCTAGTATGTTTTGAAGGCCTAGGAAGTGATTCTCACCGAGTTTTTAGTCGTTTTGTACGCGGATCACGTGAGATTTCACCCGTGTCATCCCTATATAGAGAGTCTACCGACTCTCTAATGGTGTAGTATATTATATTACCAGTGCATCACCACATGTTGCAGGAGTGGTGATGTGTGCGTTCCATCTGGTGGGTTTCATTCTGCTCTTGCTGAGGTGGTTGTGTCCAGACCCATGATTATGGTTTCGTGTCATGATTACTTGGTAAACAGAGGATAGAGAGTAGATCCTCATTTTCGAACCAAGACCATTAGTCAGCAGTCACAGCTAGTCCTAACAAGGTAGATGCTAGCGAGCACTTCCTGCTGAGTGTAGGGGTAGTTCTAACATAAAGAGGCCATACAATTTCCCCATACTTTAGCTGTATGTCAACTTATTTCCATAAACCACAGTGGGTGTAAGGTAGTTATACCTAGCAATTTTAATTTTTACACAGCTGCCAAAACATAGAAAGCCACAAAACAAGCATTCAGTTACTGTCAGCTTTCTTGCTACTGTAACACAGTGCATTCGAGATCGCTGGAGAGAAAACGAGCCAGAGGGACAGCTATAAAACTTACGCGTGGGGTCCAGCAGCCAAAAAAAGTAGCTTTGACGTACCCGTTTTTGCTTATGAGTCAAAACTGTGCAGAAATAGTACAGGAGTCATGCACAGACCGTCACTACAT